>WEIS01003642.1:395-22735 GCA_013389965.1 Todus mexicanus | reverse complement strand
CCTACATCATATTGCTGCTGCAGAGGACTTGGGCAAAGAGTTCCCAGTAAAGATTGAGCAGGGTGCCACTCAGGTCAGCATCATAGGTTGTGCAGGAGCCAGCTTTCTCTGACCAAGCTCTGGGGTTTCACAGGGGTGCCTGTTTAACGTGCCGCTGAATTGGATAAATACAGAAAAAGTTGAGACTTCGTCAGTTTGTACCCGAAGCGTTGTAAAGCTTTTATAGCTATAATTTAAATGAAAATTCAAGAAAAGACCTACAGGTGTAAACCTCCTCTTTGTTTCCCTCCATAAACATTCTTTAGTTCATTCATTCAGAGTGAATAGTAGATGCCTTCACCATGTTACCGATGTGCAAATATATCTATTTGCTCTTCCATGGCTGCTTCTATCTCAACTAAAATTCCAAGGATTTTTCTTAGTATTGCACTGTGGTTGTCCACTCTTCAGCTAAAGTTACTGTAGGAGGCAGTGTTGTTATTGTTGTTGTTGTTATTATTATTATCCATATTTTCTCTTTTATTACTTTTTATGGGTGTGAGTCTATACAACAGCTGCATCTGAGCTAGTCACTCTGGGCTCCATTGCCGTGCTTGCAGGTAAAGAGGTGCATTAAAGTATGATTTGTCTTCAGCATAAATTGGTGAGTCAGAAAAATGAATCAGATGTAGGGAGTCCTGGGCAACCAGCTCACATACACAAAAATACACTATGAAATCTGAAGTTAGATGAAGGAGATGAAAGCCATTCTCTGTGTGCAGTGACTGCTTTTTGCCTCACTATTTCCCACTGTCCCATTGCTGTGTGTGCTTTGCTGTTGCTTCCTCTCCACTTCCCGTCTCTTTCTGCCAGTCAGTTGTTTCTCTCTCCTTTGAGTGTATAATTCACAGAGCAGAGAAACTGATACTCCAGTTCTTGCACTATGCCAAGCATGCTGGGATTCTGGCCTGTAAACAACTTTGTACAAATTACTGTAATAAGTCTCGTTAACAGCACATTCCCATCAGGAAGATACTTAAACACATGTATAAAGCTAAGGATGTGCTTATGTTCCACTGAAGACAAAATTACCAAGGTGTATGCTTAGAATTCTATATGTGCTTTCTTTTTTTTTTTTTTTTCCCAGTCATGGCTTGTAACGGTTGTATGAAACAGTTAATCTTAAAACTCTGCATCAGCCTCAAGGAAGGGGGAACATCAACTTCATGTTGTAATCAGGAAAATTACCATTTGACCATTATTGACATTTCCTTGGCACTTCATCACTGGGATGTGATTGCCCACAATCATTCCTTGCCTTTGTATTGCACCTCATTCCAGTCAAGGATCTCAACATGTTTTACAAACAGCACCAGATTCGGTGAGAAGCTGAGTGTCTTGGTAGATTGATTAGCTGTCTTCTTAATAACATCTACCCTTTTTATAAAATCTGGGCTTTCACATCAAGGCTCAAGTTTGCTTTGGCAACACATTTGAAATTCATTCTCTTTATGCATCTGACAGTAACTGTTGCTGTTGTTAAGTTTGGAAAATGGATTTATGGGATTTTGAATCCTTATATTTAATGTATAGTGCTCACGTTTGCAGCCCTCTGCACAATGTGGTGTTCTCATTTTCACTGGCTTTGACAGAGATGAGCCAAAAAAGAAAAAGTCCACCCAATGTCTGCAGGTTTATGACAAAGGATGCAAAGTAGTAACAAGTCCTTTAGCACAGTGATGGTTTAAATTGGTTTTGTCAGCTGTTATTGTTTCTAAATTACTTCCATCTTTAAGCAACTGTAGATAGGGCTTATTGATTGTGCTGTTTCTACAATGCAATGAGACCTTACAGTCCAATTAAACAGTGTTCTCCAGCAGCGTCTCTCTGAATTTTTATGCAAACCATTACGCTTACAATATAGTAACAAGCTGCATTATTGTTTTTTTCTCAAACTGTCAAAACATTTAGCAGTTCTATCTATACAGATGCTACAATCTTTCTTGCTCATAGAAACAAAATATCAAGTGTGCAGAGGAAACAGAAGTGCAAAGAGATTGTACCAGAGGTCACCATCTTCTGCCCCGATGTGTTGGGCAGTGGAAAGGGAGAACCAGTATGTCTGGGCAGGTCTACTTGTAAAATTTAATTATTTTTATAACTTATCCAAAGTAAAATACATTTTATATGCTTTTAACATTCTTTGTTGTGCTACCGGCAAGACTGGTGCATAGAGAAGTGGAAAAAGTCTGGGAAATTACGGGTTAAACTGTTGTATCCTTCATCTATCAGTTGTTAGCATTGTCAGATGCAATGTGTTTTGAGGTTTATTCATGGCTTCAGTACTAATTTATCTGCCATTCACACATGCAGATATTACAAAAAGAGAAAAATCTACTTAATAATGTTCCTTACATAAAGTTTTTTAAAAAAAATCTGTTCTTATAAGGAAAGGTTAGAACTCAACGTCAATAAAAGAAGTACAACAATCATACAACTACTCTTTGAAAAAATCTTATTAAATTCTCTTTTATTTTAGACTAAAAGGAAAACAGAGCTTTTGATAGATTAATTAGAAGCTGAAATGTGTTTATTACCTGGTTTTTTATATCTTTTAATTTTCTGTTGATCAGACTGACTTGATCTGCTCATCTCAGCTTTGAGCTCATTTCTTCATGTTCTGATGAAGTGCTTGAAAGAACCTGTGATGCCTGGTAACACCAGCTTTCTAAAACTTTGTTTAGGACTCCAACTCCAGGTACTTCTCTTTGACTTGAAGGAAGGAAAGGCTTAGAGGAGAACGGAGAGCTACTTTCCACCTGCCAAATTCTGCCCACCTTCCTGCAGTCTGACTCACCCATCCACTGAGAAGAAGAAAAGGTTACGCCAAATGAAAAAACGCAGACAAATCTGTCCTCTGTAAGGATAGTTCTATGAAAACAATAATTTTGTTGTTCAGAAATTAATCTCCTCTTCTCTCACTTGAATTCAGCTTTATATATGTGACAGAATTATTGTCTCAGGAGGAAAATACACTATTGTGTGAAGTGAGTGTATGGTAAACACAAGTCTGGAGGCAAATGTGACATTTATGACTGGGGTACAAAGAGGTGCATAAAATTCAGTACGCTAATGGATATGGAAGTATAATCTCACCCACAGCTGTCTTTTACTATCCAAGAAACTCATTAGGTTCCCTAATTTTTAGAGATATAAAAGAAGATAGGAAATAATGACTTGGAAAGAGACCACTGGGTTACAAAATATGCATGATCGGGTTTTCTACCAATCTTTCAGAACTAGATTGAGCTGGGTTCTTCTGAGAGACATGGATTGAGCCCAGCCTGGTAGAGTCTTGCTCTATCCTCAGGATACAGTGGGGTCAGGGGATGGTGGCAAGCCAGGCACCATGCTGGTGGGAGGTCATGCGTGCTGGCTTGCCCCATTTATAATTTCCTTTTTTCCCTCTTCCACCAACTTCACAAGGGAGTCAGAGGCACATCACAGTGTCCATGGGGGTTTTGTCTCTCTCTTTTGGGCTTGGAAAAGATAGGATTTCTCTGAGCAAACCCTCCTCTCTGACAGCACAACCTCATTACAGATTCAGATATTGCACACTTGGATGGTAGATCTGCTTGGAGGGAAAGAGAAAAGCGATGTTCCTGGTGCTGTTCTTTCCCCAGCCTGTAACCCATGAGAGGAGCAGTCATAGTGGCACAGAAATGAAGCTTGGTGCTGCCTGTGTCCAGAACTGCTGGTACCCATGGACCACCACTTGCACTGTCAGCTTCTGTTCACTTGCACATGTGAGTTCAAATGTGACACAGACAAGTTATGCCTGATGTGCTATTCTTTTAATGACAGTAGTTGAGTTTTAATGACAAGTCACCTACATTTCCTCTTTCTTCCTTACTAGCTTGCAAGCCTCAAAATATTGGAAGTATTATACAGCAGTAATGAGACCAAATACAATTTTACCCATATAGTTCAAGGAAAGAAATAAAAGTTCAGCTTTAGTCCAGCTGCATGTAAAATTTATGGTGAGCTGAAGTGCAGCTATGCTAATAACAAAAGCAATGATACTACTGATTTACTCCTTGATTCCCGGCTTTTATGTATTACAGCTCTCTTACCAGAGATAATGAGGAACTCAGAAAGTGTTTCAAGTGAGAAAACTGTTTTGCTTTTATGGAGGTATCATTTGATGCTGGAAGTACTATAAATGTTAAAAAATTGAACTATGTTTCTGATTAAAATATGAAATCTAATTCTGCCTATAGGATACTGATTTGCTTTTTGCTGTTGTGTGACTTTGGACAATTTGTGCCTCTCCATGTCTTATTTCTCTTTCCACCTCCCATCTATCTCAGTTGCAGTCTTTTGTGGATATTGTCTACTTCTTACTGTTGTACACTGCCCATTTTAGGGAAATCTCAGTTGCAGCCTTGTGACTCAAACACTAAAAGAGAGAAAATTTTGTAAGCAATGACTAATATTCTGATACAGACTAGGTTAAAGGATTAGGACTGAGCCTGTAGGAGCTGCAAGGGAGTTGTCTTACTCAACATTATAATTTGCTATTGCATTGGCAGTGCTACTTTTTGGATAAGAACACATGCCCGTACTAAGTAGGGGCCTCATGGAAAGGTGACATCGAGAGGAACCCTGTAGGAGGCACTGTGTGTTCAAGAATCCCTACCTACAGACACAGCACCCTGCTGCTTTCATCTCCCCAAATGGCCTGCATTCAACTTGCAAATTATAGGTTGTACCTTTGCTGGTTCCTGAGTGAACACCACAGACTGAGGCTGAGCACTACCATGTGCCATCTCAAAATTACTTTTCCATCTAATGTAAAAAGAGCAAAAAGCTATTCTATATTCTCTCTTTTAACAAGCCAGACACAATATAACATCTCAAAGTTCCTTAAGTCAATTAAAATGTATTTTTGAAGGCTACCTGTGAATGAAAAGCTCATTAAGTCCGTGGTGACCTTCTAGATCCTGAACATCCTCTGAAAAGCCTTGCAGTGCATGAATTTAATTTCGTTAGAAATATTTTTCATTTGATTTATGTTCTAGAAAGAAGTACAAAACCAATTTGACTAATTACAATGATATTCCTTTTCTTCTTTATCTGTGAGAAGAGATAAGGTTTTTCTATGATTTTGTTCTACCTTGTTACACAGTATGAAAATTAATAAGTTATTCTAGTATACCTGATACATGACACCTTTTGTTTCTCTTCTTCATTCACAAACTCTTTTTCTACAAAAGATAATGGAAACATTGATAAGAAAGAAGATAATGGATATTGTAGCTCACACAATTTCTGCTTTGTTCTTCTGAAGACTGAATGCACAGGCACAAATGCTAATTTTATTAAAATTAAAATTAAAAGGAAATCTCCATGCTGTATAAATGTACTTATTACTTGTCATTCCTCTCTCCTTTCCTTAATGTTTGAATGTTTCTTAGTATTAAGCATGCAATGTTTATCTCCTTGTATGGCTATTTTTCCCCACCGCTCTTGTCCCTCCTCCCTCTCTCACTTAAGGGTGCCTTTGAGGTTGGAAATCTCACTATGGCTGATACAGTCAGTACACTTAGATCGTGATTAATTGTGATTAATTATTATTGCCTGAGTTTAATGGGAGGTCTCAGGCCAATATTCTGTTGGAATTCTACTATAGACATTGGTCCTTTACTTGTGCCCCAGCTTTGATGAAAATGAAACCTCACTTTGGTTTCTCTGTGCTATTATGGAATATAATAGCAGAGAAAAGGGATGTAAGGCAGGTGTCCCTAAGCACCCATTGAATTAATTGTCTGTTCACAGGAATCAATCTGAAAGTGAGGGTCAGTAAATGGAGCCCAAATCTGACTGACTACCACTGCATGGTGAGCAATGTGTAACACTATCTGATGTCCCTTGGCTGGGTAAGGGTAGGATTTGGCTTCAAAAAGTATAGGAATATGATTTTCCACAGTAATTCTTCTCTCTGAACTGCATAGATGGGTTTACAATCAGCAGAGGCTCCCCAGTAGGAGTGTGGTTGAGCTACAGAGAATCTGCTATTAGATATTTTTCAGGGCTTCTTATTTTCACAAGCTCTAGGAAGCAGAGAGTGTACCAGAGGATGCCCAGGGCAGATGGAGATTTTTAAAATGCCTTTGGGTTGGATGCTTTTATTTTTCAATGAGAAGCAGAAGAATTAATTCTAATTTTCTGATGTATATTTGTAAAGGCTCTCAAAAGCGGGCAAGCTGGCTTGTTTGTCTTTTTCCTTTTCCTTTCTTTCTTTAACTATCCTTTCTTTCTTTAGCTATCAACTGGGTTTAGAAGAATGAGGTTTGCATACAATTCTGATGAGTGGATTTGCAGCGTGTGAATCATCAACACATAGTTTGCCTGTGTGTCTCTGTTGCACACCATGCTCCTGCTTGCAAACCTGGCTGCAGAAGAAATTTCCAGAGAAAAAGCACTGACCAGCAAAGATGCAGGTCTGTAAAATTCACTGGGATAGACCAATCTATTGCCACAAAAGCTTGCATATGTCTGTAACTGTTTATATGAGCAGTCCCTTGAGTTTCCATGGAATCACTTTTGGAAGTCAAATTAAGAATATGAATGCATCTCCCTGAGCTGTGTTTATCTTTCCCTAATTGTCGTGACCAAATTATGAAAATTGCTGCAACACAGTCATATACCTAAGCAAGGGGATATTTTCAGATGTCAAAGATGAAATAAGGTAAAGTTTCTTCCTTTTATTTCTGAGTATCTTCTTCTTAACAGTCTGAAAGAGATCACCTGCATTTCTGGGCATTGATAATGAGAGGATCAAAGCCGGGTCTGATGCCATTAGAGTTGCTGGGGCACTGAGGCCATGCCTGAAGTGGGCTGAACTGTCCCAGGGTGGGGGGACCTGTACAGTTAAGGTGTTCCCTGTACATGTCAGTGTAAACTGGCTTTCTGGGATAAAGGCATCATTATACTTCTAGACCAACATTTACTTTTAGAAAATAAGTCTCAACGGAGAGAGAACATTTTGATGTTTTCTTCCCTGCTGTTGCAGTCTTACCTGCAGTAAGTTGCTCAAAGCCACAGAGCCCCTACGAATGAGTGGTAACTATGCTAGCAACACTCAAGGAGGCTTGAGTGTCTTCTTGGGTTTCCTAACTTTGTATTCAGACTCAGATTCACTGGTCGTCTGCTAAAGACTTTAAATACTAATGCAGTGTGCATTTTATACAATGAAGTGCTCCTGAATCTCCACTGACTGCTGGTTTGGATACGTGGAAAATGAAGCGTCAGTAACAAGCCTGGAAGAGTATTTTAACTGAGAGTGGGGGCCCTGTACAGTTGGGGCTTAGAGAAGCCATCTGGTCTCCCGCTGGCCACCTACAAATTAAACTGTCCTAGTGGGACAAAAGGTATTTGCACTGGTGCCAGCCATGCTAGGATTTTCAGACTAGAAATTAAGCATGAAGTAAAATGCATCCAAAGCCTTCATTAGGTGGAACAAACAGAGGAGGTTATATTTCAGTAATAATTCCAAAGGACCTTGTAGCCTGTACGATCTGCTCTGGAGAAGGCTTTCTCGCATCTCTGGCAGGATTACCAACACACTCTCTCCTGCAGCAGTGAGTGAAATGAACAGATCTTGGAGGGCGGGTGTGGAACTCAGTGCCATGTTAGGTGTCTCAAAAATAGGCTTGAATATTTTATTCACTTTCCGCTCCTGTTTGATACTATTTGTGTTAAGGCAAATCTGGATGTATAACATTGCCATAAATAATTGAAAAGCCACAGTCTCTTAATGTGTTTTCTGTAATACACTCACGGCCATTTGGAATTTCCATACGAGAATTGTCGAAACGTCTGCAAACTCCTTATTTTAGGTGTGGGAAGAAGAGAGAACACCAAGCACAGTCCAGCTAGAGAGGGAAACAGAAATGTCATCAGATTAAAATGCTACCATCTGAGATCTTCCACACTGCCAGGAATGTTCCTGAAATTTCTTTAGGAAAGAGGGACCAGACAGAAGGAAGAGGTAACTTTCTATCATGAGTTCAGATCTGTCTTTTACTACTTGGAATAAGAGCTACTTCCAAGGTAATCTGTAGCAGTCCAGAAGCTGCTGTGTCATATAGCACTCTATAGTCCCTGAGCCACTGTAACACTTCTGGTGCAGGGCTGCAGTGCCCCAGGCCAGATCCTGCTCAGTGTCTTCGTTGCTGTTCATGCTGCAGTTGTACCTCAGAGCCTTGGCTATGTGTTGTGGACTCACAGTACCAAAGGGTGGTCAAACCAATATAGAAAGTCCGATTTCCAGACTTACCTTTTTATATACACCAAGATACAGACAGGAGGAGGTGAACAAGCAGAAGTGGGCAACGCCCAGCTGGGCTGGTGCTGTAATTCCTTGCCATAGTCTGAGTGGAGCGGGAAGCCCCTCACTCCTGTGTGTTTACCCTTTGAGGCACTGCGGTGAGATGCTTTCCCCTGAGAAGGCTGACAGTGACTTCCAGCACTTCCAGTGATTTCCTTACAATATGTGAAAGATCTAGTCATCTTGCAGAAACAGCAAGCAGGGTGGTGATGAACTCCCATCCTCAGGCTCTGGTTCTCCAGACACCTCAAGGCTGTGGCCAAGAGATGAATGCTCTTCCTCTCCTGGAATTTCTTCCTCCTTCCTATCTGCAGTGCTCCTCTCATTCTGCCTTCTTTACGTAGGATGCAGCGTAACCCTACCTTACCAGGCATAGCATACATGGATTATTTTTGATGGTCCAGCCATGAGCTCTTGTGGCAGCACTGCAGATTTGTCTAGCAGTGTTTTGCCTGTATGATAGGGCTGGTGCAAGGATCCTGCACATTTCTCCCTTTTGGACCAGAGCACAACTGAAAGCCGTGAGTCCCTCAAGTTACGGAGTGGTCTACAACACCAGGAGGCACGGAGCCCACTTAAGATTTTTAAAAGAGCTTCCTCTGATAAAGAATCCTTTTATTGGCAAAATGTTTCCTGCATTTTCTACCACATTTGACCTTGTTTGTCAAAGAAAAACTCCAGCAGCCTCTTTAAATTCAGTTTGTGCTAGAGAGGTGTGAAATATATTAAGCAGATGAAAGAATCTAAGCTAGTGTAGGGATAGACTGTTCAAGGGAATTAAGCTCTAACTATAAATTATTGAAAACACTGAATTGGAATTTACAATATCCCTTTAAAAAATTCTGTGTATTCCATAATTGGAGGTATGATTTCCAGGGACACTCAGCCTGCTTCCCTGTGCTCAGTATCTCTCTTTCTTTCCTTTTCTTGCTGGCTCAATACCTGACACCTTCCTCTTCCTCACTGATCATGCTACATTTTAAGTTCCCTTTAGCTAGGAATGTGAGTTCACGATATTCTCCTGTAGCAAAGACTCTCTCCTTGATTCTACAAGCTGCTAGCCCTTTCCAGATAGAGATTCACAAGGAAAGGTACACCTTTTATTCACTGTGTTGTGCAAGATTCCCCTGCTAGCATCCTGGCTTGATTCAATACCAAGTGGAAGACTGCTGCTGTTTTCCTCATTTTTTCCCTTGAGAGGAAAATGTAGATACACATAGAGCCACGCTTACAGTGTCAGCTTCCTTATCCCTGTGGTAAATTGGCCTGGTTCAGAAAAAGAGGTTATTTTTCCTTATCAAATATGAGTGTTAGGCTTGGGATCCAAGGCTTCATTTACTGCCTTGGAGAGGTTTTCAGTCTCCTACTGAAAGTGCTAAATCCTACAGTTCTGCGAACTGCTTGGAGGAAGCACCATCCCCCAACTGTGTGGGTTTTAAAACTGTTTTAATATATTTTTAAGTGCTTTAACACTCTCCCTTATATGTGACGGGCAATCTCTAAGCCTGGATGTTGGACAAAATATCAATAAACCCACTGCTTCTGTTGAAAAGAAAACCTCAAGTGGCTTCCAATGCATCCGTTGTGTTTGTAAATCACTCAGGGCACATGACCTCTTAACTGTATCTTGTTTCCAACTTGCAAAATGGTGAAAGGTGATTGGGCTCCAAGTGCTCACTGCCACTCTCCCCCCTTCTCTCTTCTATGCAATTGTCCTTCCCCTGAGGTGCTCTGATAGAGTAAGCCCAGCTTGCACCAGTCGTTTCTAGCTGAGGGGCAGCAGGCGCAGAGCGGCTTCATGCACTCTTTGCTCCCGCAAAGGGCAGAGTCGGTGAGGGTCGGTTATTTATTCCTGTCACCATCATGGAAAGGGACTTTGGCGGCGGGAAAAAGCAAACCCTTTGCATTCCCTGGGACATCAGCAGAGTCATGGATGAAGGCGAAGAGGAACAGTTTTGCCCGTGAGTAATAACGCTTAATTTGGCAACCCCTTTCCATGTTGGCGATTGAATTCACAGCGCAGGCAAGACATGATGTTGAGAATCACACCACATTATGCGGGGACAGGCTGAGGTCCATGTGTCCCTTAGTGTGCTGGTGTGTGCATGCAGCAGCTGATCTCCAGCCCCTCAGAAGGTGACCAGAGCAGAGGACAGCTACAGCGTGAACTCACCTTGTGCATGTGCGGTGTTGCCGGGGACTATGAACTTTTTTTTGAGCAACTGAAAGAGGAAGGAAAATCAAGCTAAATGTAGTCCTAAAGGAGCAGATAGAGAAGACAGTGCCAGGCTAACTCACATGCTTATACACATAGAATTTTTCAAATGGCTGTAGGACAGTCTGCTTCTTACTTGTCTTAAAATGTCAGAAGTTCCCTTCAGTATAAGAGAGTAGAGAGGACTTATTTCTACCTAGATACCATGTCTTTCGATGTTGAAGACCAGAATATGCAGCTCCAACAACTGCAGCAAGGAGAATAGGTCTGAGAGGTGAGAGAAGGGTTGACACACAGAAAAAAATTCTGACAGTATTTTAGGCTAACGTGATGACAAAATCAAATTTTGCTTCAGTTTTAATCTTTAATAAGACAAGCAGTCCTGGCTGAATTTCAATACTAATTGGGGGGGTGTCTCTTTTGATCATCATACACACAGCAGACTCCAGCAAGATCTTTAGAACTGCTTAACAATGCACAAAGATATTCAGATGTCCTTTGCAATCAATAATATGGATATATAAGCAACCAGATTTTTTTAAGTGGAAAGGATTTTTTTCTGATACAGCAACTGTCAGATGAAAATCTGTATCTCACAACACTTACTGATCTCTAATTTCCTTCTGCCTTTCCAGGCTTCCCTCATCCATGGTGGGAGCTGGGGTATGGGACAACCCTTGATCTTTGTAGATTAAAAAGAATTTAATGGAAATTTCTGGGTCTGGAAAGAGAAGAGGGTCGGGGAAGGACTTCTCTGCATGCTTTTAGAGGGCTACATGTTGGTTGATGTGCTGTGTACAGTCAGCCATAGTCTCGGTCTTTCAGTTATGACTGTTTTAACTGCACAACAATGTTCCTGTTTCTTTTTTCACTGGGAATCAAGGGACTGGGGAGAACTGAATGGTATCTCTCATCCAAGGTATTCCTCTGAGTCAAGATCATGTACTCAGGCTTGGCAGATGCACTTCGATGTGTGCCCCTGCCTATTTCCCTCTAAGGCATTCTGTGCTTTCCTGTTTTGGAGGCCACGGAATGTATCTTTGTCCCCCAGGAGTAACAGAGACCAGCCCAAGAGCTGTAAACTTTGCAAGCAGCTTGTTAGGGGCTTATTGCAAGCAGATACCCCAGACACTGCAAGGGCACTGGTGATCTCCTTTCCTATCATGCAGCCCTGCAGGGCAGAGAGAGACATCAGGATATATTCCAACTTAGATCCAGGATAAGTTACCCCATTAATCAGCCCCTCTGGTGAGACTTGTGGGAACAGGAGGCTTGTGAGCTGCCCTGCAGCACCCACTAGCATCAGGGCCCAGGCTTCCCCATGGGCATGTGGGAGAGCTGCTGCGGCAGCTGCTGTTCCCCTAGAGTGAGGGTAATGCTTTGCTGGTGGCCATTTCATACAAAGAATAAGCTGTGTTTGAGAGAAGAAATTACTTTTGCTACCATACACACTGTTCTTTCATTCACCTTAGAAAGCGATGGGAAAAGGAACGAGATAGCACACCAACGTCAGCTTCTCACTGTAATAATTACACTTCTCCTGCCATTATAAAAAGTAAAATAAATACCAGTAAAGGGCACCATATGAAGAAATACAATAAATAAGGGATTCTGTGCAGATACAAATCTTTATAACAGTGGACAGTGTCCATTTCTTATCGTAACAGTTTGCCTTTATAATTATCAGTTTAGTATCAGCTAAAGTAAATCTTGAAGTATGAATTTATACTTACACTTATGGCATGCTTCTACCCTCCCTCCATAACAAAACCTACAGGGTCCATTCAAATGGCTGCTAATGGTTGAAAATAGTAAGCCCTAATGAGATGTGTAATAAGCTATTGGTACAAATCCAAGTTTCTTTTGCAATCATGTGGATATCCTACCAGAGGAGGTCAAGTCCACCATGTTTTGAAGTCCAGTGAAGAACAGCCACGGGAGGTAAAGGTACAGAGAATTCAATATGGTTTACTAAGTCTTTTCATAAATCTTTTCATGAATATTTATATCATACACTGAGATGCCATCAAATAGAGTTGCTTTTGACTCCTGTTCTGCAGTGCCTACACCTTTCAGGATAAAGTATCCTAAGATGCTGAAGTGACTTTAATGTTCCACTTCATTCAGTTTGGTTTTTTGGTTTGTTTTTAAGCTGCAAATTAGTATTTTTAAATTAATTGATCTTACACTCATTGAGGTCACTGCTGATAGGATGAACTCTGGCAGTGACACGGCTTGTTTTCTCTCCTTCAGTTCTAGGGTAAGTATTATTCATTTCACATATGAACAGAAATACAGGAACTGATTGACCTTCACATTAGGAAGTATATGTGATTTGTTAGCTGCCTGTGAAACCTTTGGCTCGCTGAGATTCCTGATCCACTTGCAGTAAAACTTTCAGCAGATGTTCTTAATAGATTTCAGGGTGTCATGGAAGCAGTTCAGTGAGCAGTGGAGCCAGTCTTACTCTTTGATTCCCTGAAGATTTGTGTCTTGAAGTTGAGCCACCATGTGGACACTGATACAGCTTGGGTGGCTGTTGTTTCTGCGCCTCACTTCCTCTTCCCATGAATCATGCTCGAACCAAACACCTTTGATTCTCCTGCTACTCTGTCAAACCTCCTCAAAACTGGCTAGCAGTTTTGCAAGCTGTTAGGAATGACAGTTAGACGTATAGAGAGCAATGCTAGATAAGCCTTGTTAGGAAACCATAGCAGGTATGTACAGATACCTCTAAACCAGATTATTTTCAGTTTCTGCATTTTATGTTGGTACTTGCTCTTTGGAGGGGAGGAGTATGATGTGTCCAGGCCAAGTCCTAAGAAGTGCTACATACCTTTAATTCCTGTTAAATTCCACATAAACTCAGTGTTACTTTGCACCTTCTAGGCTCTAACCAGGGATTTGCATCTGGCTATGACTTTCTCCAGAATTGAGGCAGGTGCCCTAATAGCTATTAAGTTTATTTGGAGTAGAAACAACAACAAAATCCTCCCCACCCCTCCAGCCTTGATTAAACACCTCAGAACTGTAGTGACCCTAGCCATATTCTAAACAATATGCAGACTTACACTTGGTAATAAGAATCTTCTAGAGCTCATTTGGCCATTTCCTACCTTATTGTGGGGCAGATGCTATAAAATGCCTAAAGCAAAGAGAGCTTTACCTTGGGATGTTCTGTCATAATATGATGGGACTTGTGACTGCAGCTGCAGGACAAGCACCATTTTATTTGGGGAGGTAGAATGTACATTCCAGAACCCCTTCACTAATTGTCCCTCACCTATCAGCAGTAATTAGCTGCTACACTGCTGGCTTGGAGCAGTGTTACTTGTGCAATTGTGTAAGGCCCTTGAGTTAAGGGGCAGGTGCCCAGGGCTGATGGGCAACAGGAGGTCAGGAAAGCAGAGTGAGAGAGAGGGGAGGGCTTTTCGTGAGGTGGCTTGTGGCCCACTCAAGGGGCTGTAGGGCTATTTATGTAGTTGCAGGAACACTGTCTGGGGCTCAGGCAAGGGCTCACAGAGGAAAGAGAACTTTTGGCTTAGCTATGCCTGGGACTGAAGGGAAGAAGGCCGAGGCAGCATGGAGAGTTTGATGCACAGTATGTTCCTCTGCAACTTTTGCTCTTCTACAGCTGAAGGTCACCTTAGATTCACGCTTGCTTTAAATTTAGGTCAATACAGGAATTGTCTCATCTTTCCTCAGAGCATTGGTGGTTACATTAACCAGCTGAGGTTTTGTCTGAGAGGCTGCATTTTGCTACAAGCCCCACCTTGTGCCGCAGAGATATTGAGCTTGGTTTGGAAGCTGCAGGAATGACGGTTACTCAGAAATTTGTGGTATTTGGGATCTGGTATCATAGTTCATGTACTGTTGCCCACTTCAGTTCCAGGCAGTAGTATCTTCTTTTTTAATGAAGAAGAGAGTGCTTGTGAGTTTCGGTGAGGCAGGCAGGGTGCTGTGGGAAGATGGTAGACGCAGGACTTGCCAGCCATTCCTATGGCCAGGTAGGTTGCTATGGTATTTAGAACTAAGATGAAACAGAAAAATGAGCGTCTTTAAGGATGCAAACTTTTGGGGTTTTTAAAATCACTTTAATAGCAAAGATAGCTATACACAAGTCCTGGGCTCCATGATTTACTCTTTTTCACTCTGTTTGTTATTATTCGATTTTTAGAAAATAACTGCCTGAAATGCCTCCCGGTAGCTTCTATCACAAATGTGTTTGAGCAAGAGATTATTTTATTAAACCCCCCCCCAAAATTCTAATTAATTTTACCTGTCAGTAAGCCAACTGTTAATTCAGAATCCACTGAGAAGCTTTTGATTAACTAAAAATGGTCCTTTATTAAGCAAAGTAGAGCCTTTCAAGCAACACGAGGCATTTATAAAGCCACTATTAGAAGTAACTTACTGAATGATTTCACAATAAGAAGTCAATTTGCCAGGAAGAAGAGATCATTTTAGTTTCAGAAAGGTTGGGCATAGTCAGAGACGTAGCATCAACAATGTACAGTGAAGCTAAACAGCTGTACTGCTCAGGATGTTCCTAATTATGTGTTTCCTGTATGAAAAATCTGCTTATTGTACATTAACACTTAGGAATGTTAAAATATGAGTTAAGAGTAAATAAGCTGAACTGCGTTTAGTCACTGTGCCAGCGCTCTCAATAAGAGTTGACCTTAACTCAATTATGCAGAAATTATTTTCAAAGTGATATAAACTAAGTGGTGTAGTAGAGGCAGCAAGCTATTAGATTGCAAATTATTATGTATGAGGGACCTGCAGTAATTGTCAATGATTCTTAATCTGTAGAAAATGTGAAGTCATTTAAGCTAGAGTGGTGCGAAGGCAGGGAGCACACACCCACGCTTATGTAGGAGCTGACATACAATAACATGTTACTTCAAAACTTGTAGTCCAAGCACTAAATTACTCTAAGACCTTTTTAATTCTATATGAGACCATCCGCAAGAGAATTTAATGAACTGTAGAACTGTAGAATCATTTAGGTTGGAAAAGACCTTTAAGGTCACCAAGTCCAACCATTTACCCTACTTCAAGTCCACCACTAAGCCTTATCGCCTCATAGCATATTTACATGGGTTTTAAACGCATCCAGGGCTTCCAGCGAAATTTTTTTTCCTAATGTCCAGTCTGAACCTCTCCTGGTGCAGCTTGAGGCCATTCCCTCTTGTTCTATCACTAGTTACTTATGAGAAGAGACTAGCACCTACCTCTCTACAATGTCCTTTCAGGTAGTTGTAGAGAGCAATTAGGTCTCCCCTCAGTCTCCCCCCTTTTTTTTTTTTATTTCTTCTGAGACTAAATAGCCCCAGTTCTCTCAGCTGCTCCTCATAACACTTGTAGTTCACCTCCGCTACCTTGAAAATGGATTGGGATTAACTCTGCACCGTTGTGCACACCAGACTGTGGTATGTGTGCAGAATTCTGGAAGAGGCCAAGGGACAACCGAAATCTGTTCTGCCAGTTGCCTTAGGGATGTGTTGCAGTGCGGGGGATTTGGGACCATCTTGGGAAGGGAGTTGTGGATATGACTGAGTGGAGAGTGCCCTCCAGTTGAAGAAATGGCATCAAAAACTGCCTGTGCTGTTGAATGTGTGGGTGTGAGGGAGCTGGAGACTGCCAGCACTGGTGCAAGCTGGCATCTCATAACACCTGTCAGGGTGCAAATCCCTAATGCCCGAATCAGGCTCCAGACATCTCTGTTCCACATCTCATTGCAGCAGAAGGTGCCACCATGTCCAGCTCCACATCTAATCTGGCAGTGCAGCTTTAACTCGTGTATTACATTTTCTGTGAGTAATGCAAAGGGCCTGGAAAACTTGTCTGAATCTCCAACTGACTCCTTGGCATGCCTCCCACTTTCCCTGTCTCATTTGGCATTTCTGTGCTTGCTCATAATGAGCATTCACAGAACAACAATAAAGAGGAAATTTGGTGAAGAATAAAGGTAAATTTATTAAGGCTAGCAAGTGTGGTGAAAGCTGATGTGTGCTGTGTCTATAATTTTGCCAATAACGTTGCGACAGAAATAGCGGTTTAGGGTTTGCATTCATCTTACACATCTGTGTTTCTTCTCTGTTCCTTTGCAATCAGAATAACAGCGACTGTGGAGACCATCAGTGGCAGCGATTACATTATGACCTTTTACAGCTTACCTTCAGAGTAAAGATTTTTATCCCATATTACCGATAATTGCTGACTGAGTTTAATACAATCCTCCCAGTGCACTGGAACTGCAGGGTTTGTGATTTCCATGATTTAATAGATCGAGTGTCTTGGCCGTGGGGAGAGACAAAGTATTGTAACAAGATCTCTGTCATTTGGTGAATTTCGAATTTCCTACTGAGATGCTTTGTATTTGCTGGATGCCTCTGCTGCCCTGGTCTTGCAAATGACATTATCCTGCTGTAGAGTGTAGCCATGTAAGGGGTGTAGTCAGAGCCAAACTTCAAGAGTTTTTCAAATCTTTGTGCTTATAAGACTGCAATTTGGTTTTATCTCCCATCAATCTATGAGAGCAGAAGTAGGTATGTTAATCCTGTGTTTCAGCTCTCCATGGCATGCTTTTCTTTGGTAGCTGTATACTGCAAGTGGCCCAACAGATGTTTCATGTGATGGAGGGAGAGGATACCTGTAAAAGACGTAACACAGTAATCTGTGATGCTGAGCAAAAATGCTTCTGTGCATGCCTTGACCATCCATGTGCCTGACTTCAGTCATGTGTAGTGTGTTATTTTGAACTTGTGACGCACAGAATCATAGAATTGTTTTGGCTAGAATAGACTTTTAAAATTATCAAACCCAACCGTTAACCCAATGCTGTCAGGTCACCACTAAGCCATGTCCCTCAGCACCTCATCTATAAGTCTTTTAAATACCTCCAGGGACAGTGACTCAACCACGTCCCTGAGCAGACTCTTCCGGGGCTTTACAACCCTTTCAGTGAAGAAAAAATATTTTTTTCTAATATCCAACCTAAACCTCCTCTGGTGCAACTTGAGGACATTTCCTCTTGTCCTGTCATTTGTTACTTGGGAGAACAGACCAATCTCCACCTCGCTACAACTTCCTTTCAGGTAGCTGTAGAGAGCAATAACGTCTCCCCTGAGACTCATTTTCTCCAGGCTAAACAACCCCAGTTCCCTCAGCTGCTCCTCATAAGCTTTGTTCTGTAGACCCTTCGCCATCTTCATCGCCCTTCTTTGGACACGTGTATGTCAGAAAAATCTTCTGGCCACAAAATAGAAGAATCAAGTTGTCAGCTCTGTATAAACCATACAATTCCAGCATACCATTTTGAAAGGGGCATTGTGTAGAGAGAGTGAATTGAGATGTAGACCTGTGACCTATACGTTTCCTACTTTTTATTGTAGGGGACACTAACATTAATACAGCCCTAGCTGTAGAGAGCTTATGTAGAGTTTGCTTATGAATAATGAAAGATGTCACAGCAACAGCTGGACCATTTTCCCTGGGGAAATCCTGCCAACCTGAGAAACACTTGGTAAGATGGGCCTTGTACAGAGCCTGGGATATTTTGTGGCTACTGAGCAGGAGGGATGGACACTTCGGCTCCCTTAGCAGTATGTTTCCTCCGGGGCTGCAGCTTAAAGAACTAGTCTTCCAGCACACGTGCACATGCATGCATGTGTGCATTCGCAAATGTGGGTGCACAAGTACTCTGTCACCCTTCCCCTAACCCCAGGCAGCTCTCCTTTTGGGACAGAGCAAAGCTGAGGTATGGTGGAATGATCATTCCTGGTGCACATGCCAGGGGCAGGATTTTGCCATGTGCTGACTAAGAAAGCCCTCTGCAACTACAGGCAGCCAAAGTCGCTTGGATGTTGTGGCCATTCACATACCTTGAAGAACCAGGATGAGCCAGTTTGTGTGAATTACAAAAGAGAACTTCAGCGAAGACTAAGAATGATCCCATTTTATTATTTTGAAATTCAGGTCTAATTTGGAAAATGCGGTTTTGCATCCCCTGAACATAGGCCAAGATGAGATGACTGGAAACCTGCAAAGCCAGCGCAGGGTGACTGTGAATTCTCAGTGTAATAAAAGCTGCTCTGAACCTTCTTCCTACCCTTTGTCATTTGGATAAAGATGTCCATGCTCACCTTACGCCTGATAGCAGATTGTTTCCTCCCATTTGCTGATGTCACAAAACTGGGAGGAGTGGCTGACACACCAGGAGGCTTTGCTGCCATTCAAAAAACCCAGATAGGCTGGAGAGTTGGATGGGGAGAAATTTAATGAAATATAACAAGGGCAAGTGTAGAGTCTTGCATTTGGGCAGGAACAACCCCAGGTACCAGTATAGGTTGGGGACTGAACTGTTGTGGCCAGGAAGGCATGGGGTGTGTTAGAAGGGGTGTGGTGTGGTTAGTAGGCCGAGAGAGGTTCTCCTCCCCCTCTACTCTGCCGTGGTGAGGCGACATCTGGAGTGTTGTGTTCAGTTCTGGGCCCCTCAGTTCCAGAAGGACACAGAACTGCTGGAGAGAGTCCAGCGCAGAGCCACAGAGATGATGGAGTGGAACATCTCCCTTATGAGGAAAGGCTGAGGGAGCTGGGGCTCTTTAGCTTGGAGAAGAGGAGACTGAGGGGTGACCTCATTAATGTTTGCAAATACATAAAGGGCGAGTGTCGGGAGGATGGAGCCAGGCTCTTCTCAATAGCACCCAGTGACAGAACAAGGGGTAATGGGTGTAAACTAGATCACAGGAGGTTTCACTTGAATATTAGGAGGAACTTCTTTCCAGTGAGGGTGACAGAGCCTGGAACAGGCTGCTCAGGGGGGTTGTGGAGTCTCCTTCTCTGGAGACATTTAAAACCCACCTGGATGAGTTCCTGTGCAGCTTGGTCTAGGTGATCTTGCTCTGGTGGGGGGATTGGACTAGATGATATTTTGAGGTCCCTTCTGGTCCCTAACATTCTGTGATTAGCATACCAAAAATGTGCCAGAATTACTATATCTAGGAGTCTTGGGGGGATGTGCTTTTTCGCCCACTTGGTCTTGGTTGATGAAGCAACTGACACTTTGGCAAACATGCCAGTGGTTATCAGAGTGAGAATGTGCTCTCTGGCTTCTGGATGAGACTCCTGAGCTGAATCATGGGGTCACTCATAGTAACAGCTCCTCTTCACTGTAATTCCTGCTTTTGGCATCAGGGGAATGGCTCTGTTTTTACAACGTGAAAGAGAAAGACTTCACAGTCCATTCCTTATTGGTTTGTGAAACTAACCCATTCTCCCAAATGATATTAATACCCCACAGTGTCATTTCCTCATTAAACAGAGAAACAAATATTTTTCCACACCTCCACTTGATAGGATCCTGTATAAAATAGCTGGAAAGTTTCATCTCTTAAATTTTTTACCACAAAAAACTTCTGCCATTTTCTGAAACACTGACCATTAGACGTAACAATTTTAATGATTTTATTGTACAGTCCTGTATTGTTTAAAAGAGCATTAACTAGATTCACGGGAGTTATGAAACTAGTCAGCTAACATTCGAAGCAAACATTTTAGCAGCACACCCCCACAGTTTTCAGAGGCTGAACTTTTGTTTCAGCTATGATGTTATACAATCCTATTTCCATGGCAAACTTACAGATACACTCTTGTCAAAATTCATGGTTTATTTAGCAAAACTGTCGAGGCACATATGTGCCATATGCATTCTCCCATTCTTTACAGATACGCTTTTTAAAACAGCAATTTCCTGCTGCAATTAAGTCTGTTACTTGGACTTCAATAGATGTATTTGGCATTGAATAGGAATCTGGCTTGTATCCCTAGCACTAAAAAGAGCATTGGTCAAAAATACCCACATGTTCTTCTACTGTTCCATCTCCTTCCTATTACAGCCTTTTAAACCTCCTCTGCTTTATCTGTTATATTTTTCCCCACCCCAGTATTTATCCAATTTCATAAGGTACCCTTTCCCTAAGGAAGACCATACCTAGTACTTGCACACACCTTAATATCAACAGTGGTGACCAGCAGGACAAGGGAGGTGATTCTGCCACACTGTTCTCGTGAGACCTCGCCTGGAGTACTGTTTCCTGTTCTGGAGTTCCCAGAACACAGAAGACATGAGAGAGTTGGGGTTGTTCAGACTGGAGAAGAGAAGGCTCCAGAGAGACCTTATTGCAGTCTTCCAGTACTTGAAGTACTGGGGACCTATAAGAAAGACGGAGTCAATGTTTTCTGCAGGGCATGTTGCAACAGGACAAGGAGTAATGATTTTAAATTAAAAGAGAATAGATTTAGACTACAGATATAAGGAAGACCTTAGATATAAGGAAGAATTTTTTTACAATGAGGGCAGTGAAACATTGGAATAGGATAACCAAAGAGGTGCCAGAAGACCCATCCCTGGAAACATTCAAGATCAGGTTGGATGGGGCTCTGAGCAATCTGATCTAGTGGAATATGTGCCTGCTCACTACAGGGTGGTTGGACTAGGTGACCTTTAAAGGTCTCTTCTAACCCAAACCATTCTATTATTCTATGATCAAATATTTTGAGCACTGTCCACCATGAATCTGAAAAAGCTGTCGAGGCATCTCCTTCATACAACCCAGGAAAAGCACACAGGCAGTCTGAGGATGAAGCAAAGAAGATACCCGCTTCTTTCAGCACTGAGATGTGACAGGCAGGCAGTGGGAAGTGGGATTTTGTGAGCCCTTGCCCTACCCTGCAGGCAGAGGTGTCACCTTCTTGCTAGGTCTGGAGTGATGGAAAACAGCAACAGGCAATGGAAATCATACATTCAGGCCTTGGACTCCAGTTAGGTAGGATCTGGAAAGCTGGTCAAAACTTCATGGGACACTGAATTTTTTTGTGAGAAACTATAAATATATATACACATATATATATATGGAGTTTGGAAATGTTCAGTGTGGAGAAAAAGCCCCCTCCTGCCTTTGTGTCACTTCTGTTTCTTTTTCCTGATTTCCAATGATCACCACTAACTTCTGGCTCTTTGGTTTGATCCCAGTCTCCTCATCCAGCTAGGATGCATCTCACCCCATCCCCAGCACCCTGGTCCCAGTGCACTCACACCTTTTCTCCCAGTTGGCTGTCACACTGGTGCCTCCCTTACTATTGCGGTGCCATCTTTATCCCTACCCTTCTCCCATGCTGCTGTCCCAGCTTGTCTCCTAGTACTAGCCTCCCCTCCTCTCTTCTTGGTACCTCTACTGCTTTTTCCCAGGCTTCTCACACTCTTCGCTATTAATTATATTTGCAACCATCCCTGGCATCCAGGCTCAAGTGTGTCTTGCTTCCTTTGCACACAGTGCTCTGAGACAAGCTGGTACTGACCAAAATATGGTAAGTATAGGCTAGGCTTCCTGTCTCCCATCCCAGTGCCTTTATCCATGACACAGGGAAACACTGTATAATGCAGCCCCTTGAAGGTGTCCTTCACACATATGCTGGGGTTTAGCTGTCTAGAAAGACAGCAGTGAGCCAGTGTAAATGGAATCTAGTCTTTAAGAAGAGAACCCACATTCCTATAAAGAATGATGTAAAGCTGCTTATCTGGGGGATTATTATCAGACCCGCCTGTAACAAGGAAACCCAAGCATCAAGCTAGAGAAAAAGCAAGGCGCAGAACTAAAGAGCTCCAGCTCTGATTTTTCTTGCTCTGATCGCTAGGCTAACATAATCTTGGTTGGTTGTGTAAAACGTCACCAAGAATGAGTGGTGAGC
>WEIS01003635.1:0-13331 GCA_013389965.1 Todus mexicanus | reverse complement strand
GCTTCAGGTTAGCATAAAAACATATAAATCTTACATAAACATAAGGGATGCATAAAGGATTAGCATAATTTAACATCTAAAGTTTAACTTTCCATCATAGCTGTCAGTATTTCTGTCCTAGATTCGAAAGGAAAAAAATAAATAAATTTAAAAATGACTCAGTTTTAAGCCAGCTTGTTTTCCCTTAAAGGATTTCCTTCAGAATAAGTTGTGCTGACCCACTTGGCCACAGATCTCTGTGGCCTGAAGTGGATTAACTTTCCACCTGCCATTATGCTAGCATTTACTACATTTCTTAGAAATTTTTAAAAGCAGAGAAAAAGAAAATGGCAACTCAGAAACCTCCAAGCTCTCATCCTGGATTAACAGATTTTGTGGGGGAGTTTGATAGAAAATGGATAGCAAGCACAGTTTCTCTCAACATGGGTTTTTCCTTCCTTGGCTTTTAACTCCATACAAATTTTGTTAAATGTTAGTTACCATTAGTTCTGTTTGTGAAGGTTCAAATTATAGATGTAGNTTTTTTTTTTTTTTTGCTTCTAACAGTGGTGATTATATCATAACAAGGAGGAAATCCAGCCATGTGTCCCATGGGCAGTATTGTCTTTACCTGGTGGTTGTCCTTGGATGGTGGAGGAGGAGCAGGGCTGAGCTGGCAGTGACCCTGCTATTCCCACCTGTGTGGGGTCCATCCCTCCTGCCCCACTCCCCTTCTTCCTGCCTGCCCTTTTCCTCCACTGTGGGAACTGGAGCACCTCAGCCTGACTATCTCATGTCACCCCATGAAGCTGGCTCTATTGCTGCGTAGCTCCAACTGAGACAGCATCTACCACTTCACATAGCAGCTCTGTTGGCACTGCAATTTAAGCTTGCAATTCTATTGTGGGTTGAGGTCTTGTATGAAAAATGTCATGGGATTATGAATGATCACAAGCAACCAAATAAAACGGGACATCTCTAGCACGAGAGGGCTGCTGCTGTTTGTTGGTGTGACAGGGAAATTTTTCAAGTACTTATCAGCTGTGATACCATTTACCTGTTGTGCTTTAATGAGAATAGCTCCACAGACAGGATTCTTAGTAATATGTAGATACCCAAGAATGCGCATAGGCACCCCAAGGTAACGTTCAGACCCCTAAATTCACAGGTCCCAGAGAAAGCTGTGAAAACGTGGTGCTTAAGTGCTTCTAAAAATTCCTCAAGAAGCAAAGCTTTACAGATAAGCACATCCTGATTTCCACTAAGTTCAAAGACCACCAAGCAGCAAAATATCTTTGAGGATCTGGTCATAACTGCTTTACAGCTTGGGGCCACAGCATAAGATGGAGCCAGATCCTAAGCTTGTGCTACTTCATGTTTTCATTAGCAGTGACTACTTGTTTTACTGGTGTACATAGGGTGCTAACAGGCAAACTCCAGAATGCATGGCCAAATGAGGTTGTGTAGACCACACTTGGATTGACCAGCACACTGTTCTCATTGGATTTGTAATTTTTTGCCAAAGAATCTGAAGAATTTTTAATATTCACTATCAAATTTACACTTGAAAAAACATCTAAATATTGTTTGGTTCTTTTTGTTTGGTTCATTCATGGTTTTGTTGTTTTGTGGGGATCTTTTCTTTTTTGGGGGGGAGGGGAGATTTGTTGGGTTTTTTAATCTACCAAAATAATTGAAACTAACAAGTTGCTACTTTGCACCTGGCATAATGAATCTATGCCCTGTGTGTCTTCTATCAGCCAAGAAGCTGCACACAACTGTGGATATGAGGATGAGATTGCATAGGGGCAGCCTGAAATAAAAACACATGCAGCTCTGCGACAACAGTCTGTCTAGGGATACCGTGTTAGCAAATGGGAACAGTAACCCAAGTAAAATCCACACAGAAGCAAGGATGGGACATGGTACAAACTCCTCTGGGCTTTGGCCGCCCCAAGGGGCAAAACATGATTCATTAACACCCACAGTAGCTGCTTGTGGCAGAAATATGTCAATGAGTATTGCTTATATGGAAAGTCAGCAGAGCTCCTGTCTTAGCAAAATCATTTGAGAATAGGGTTTATCACAAGCTGCTGATGTTACACACTATCATATCAAGGTGTTGAAAAATGTCTTTTTTTTTTTCCCCCCCTTTAGAATGGCAGGAAACATACCTGATGGGTTGACGGCCTTGATACATGGGAGGGTAAATTCACGTGCCTCTTTTGTCAGGAATGCATAAGCAATTGCTTGAACTTGTTCACTCTGGAATAGAGAAATTGTTTGCATGTAGCAATAATAAATTAGGGATTTAAAATATGTGATCCTCTGCTGTCAAAAAAATGTCAGCAAAAAAGTAGTTTCCAGTAGCTAAGGTTTGTAAAAGAAATTCAAGCCCTTTGCAGAAAAGGCCTTGGATTTAAGGACTTCATCTTTTTTTGTAGTGGAAAAATAAGTAAGATCGTTGTCTGTTTAGGTGAATCCACGCTCTTGATAAAAACTTTATAGGTTTTTCAACTGGCTATTAGATACAGAATGGACCCATTTAAACATTGTTATTCTTCCTGTTATTCTTAGCTGAAATGCTGGATTTTACTAATGGACACGGTTGGTTAATGGGGTCAGTGTAATATTGAAAGAATAATTGTTAGAAACAGAGAAAACTGCTTTCTCTGTGTTTTATTGTTACCATTATTGTTTTGAGATGTATATCAAATGATGTTACCTAAATTGCCTTTGAGAACCTCATTGCAATGTTTGCAGTGTGATGGATTTCTACAAATTAGCTGGAAGAACAAATTGCCTTGTGGTCCTAGCACACTGCTCTGCTTCCTTCCCTCCCCACTCCCTTCCCCCCACCTCCTTCCCCCACCCCTCAATTCAACAGATATTTTGGTTTAGTTTATAAATAAAAAGTGACAGTTGTACTCCTTCACCTTCATCACAGTTCTATGACTATAAGTGCTTCAAGCGGACTTACTATATTTTTAAATAATTTCCTAGGGCAAGAATAATTATGCAGTTTATAATTATAGTTTCTACAAAATGTGTTCTAGTAACCCTTATGAAGAGGGTAACCATGAAAAACTGAATGAAAAGACAAATACACAAGACTTGATCGAGTCCTGCAGTAAAAACTTAAAGAATGTTTCCTCTGGAACACAGTTATGTAAAAATGATTTCTGATTTCCGACTGAATAGCTCCTTACAATATCCCTTCACATCTGCTTACTTATTTGACAGGAATTACTTTTATTGCCTCTTCCCCTTGAGATACAGTATGTACCAATGCCATTTTAAAAGTCTCCTTTCAGTGCAGAACCACGTCTCACAACCAGGAAGAGACAAAGACTCCAGCAAGCCCTTTCAGACCAGCTCAGCTCTCCTCTCCCCACAGCCAGGCACACATGCTATAAAGATGGTCTTTCTTTAAATGCCTTTGTTGTTGTTGTACAACTTGTAATTTATTGCAAGTATTCAGAGAGGTAGACTGACAGGCAGCTACATGGTAGGGCAATATTTCTCACCTGACAACACTAGATGGACCCGGCCACAGGAAACAATGTGGTATCACAAGATATTTTTGCTGAATACGATTCTTTCGATTGAGCATCTTCAAGACTGCTTCAGCTTTAAATCTGAATTTGCCAGATAGAACAAGGATTTGACATTGACCCTTCACCTGACAGTAATACATTTTTTATCTTTTAATAACATACAGTAGTGCTGCATTGTGATTTCAGGAAGCTCTTTGAGTAAACAAATCATATTCAATGCCTAGAGACTAACATGCCTTCCCAGAGTCTATAAAGATGAGCGATAAAATGAAAGATAGGCTTGGAAAAGTTTTCAGTCAGCTAACAGAATTATTTTTTTTAGCAGTACATTGCTGCATCACTTAGAAATTAATGTTTAAAATGATATTTCTTAAGGTGTAGTTGTTTATATGATTTCTTGAATTGGTTTCTTGATATTGTTTAATCCAAATGTACTGAGCATTTCAAACAGTTTATCAGGAAAACAAGCTTTACATGCTTATATAGTTTTACTCCCTATGTTGAGTAAATTGTTTTTGAGCTTCAACCTCAATTTACAATTTCACGTAAATTTCACATCACGCTAAAAGCAATCCCCTCCAAGTTCTGATTCATTCTCTGGTCATCAAGAGTTAGAATGAGAAAAGCAGATGTACTATCACACCCTTCAGAAATGCTTGAGATGTGGAGACTTTTTGTGCTGGGCTGGGCTGAAATGAAAGAAGGTGGGGGAAGGTCAGTATAGCAGTGAAAGAAAGTTTTTAGACAGTGACACTTAAACTGAAAATGAAGACTGCACTTAAAAAAAAAATGAGGAATTTTGTTCAAAAGGCATTCTTACAATAGGTTTCCAGGGGAAATCAGCACTGCAGTGTGAAACCACCAGAAGCATCAAATGCCCATACCTCTGGGTCCTCCCAGCAGAAAGCAGCATGGACTTGCCTCCAGATCCAATTTTGGATGACAGCTGCCACTTACAGGGAACTTCAGTTGGCATCTGGTGCTAGGAATGAAATGGGTCCAGCACAGTAGGACAACAAAAAATTAATTAACTGTGGGCTAGCTTGGGAAATTAGCTGGCTGAGGGGAAACAGCAAGATTTGTCTGAAGTTTGGGGAATAACCTCAGTGAAATATTTTAGAATATGGGGGGGGAAGGGGGAGGGAGTGTAAATGTATTCACTATCCAAGGAGGGTTTCCAATTATGTATTTGGAAAATGAAGGCAGACACATGCAACACTGAAGAACTGAGAACCAACCATCACCCACATTGTCTACATATATATCTTGAAATTGCTAATGAGAGTTTTGAAACAGTGTTCAAACTAGAAGGGAATATTTTTGTGTAACACAGTGGAGAATAATTACAGACAGATTGAAATGAACAGCATGCGTATTGTACCATTTATTTTATCAATTGAATTCTATGATTTATTCCTCATCCTACAGTCTCGTGATGGCATTAAGTGATGATTGTGCGCTAGCATGGGTAATCAGAATGAAAATTAGCCTTTTTCACTTGAATTAATTGTCTCTATTTATTCTGCTTCCAATTTGGTTTTTAGCTATTATTTATAGTCTATTTAAGAAAGATTGCATCTCTTCTGCAAAACCACTGTCTTCAGCAAAACCACTGTCAGAAATAAGAGCAGTCTTACAAAAACTGAAATAACGCAGCAGTTCTCGTTTCATTTGGATGTGCCTTCCATACTTAGTTTTTGGCTTGAAAAGAAAGCCATTATATTCAGATAATAGTTTTCCCAGCCAAAAGCATGCATTCATATGGAAAAGATTGACTGTTAAACTCTAGCAAAATCTGTAATCTACGCACAATGATATTTTATAATAGCAGCCTACACTAAGTAAAGGCATTTTGTTTTTATTTTTAAAAACTCCTGAGAAACTCCAGGGTTGACATCTGAATCCAGAACAGGAGCCGAATGTCTCATTGTGCTTTTCACAAAAGCTGATTTGTTCATCGCTAGAAAAGACTGGGACAGATGTATCAGAGCTGTTGCAATATGTCAAAGGTCGCTATCTGTAAAACCTTCATCTTTTACATTAATTTGTGCAGTGCTTATTACTGATCAACCATAATAATTGCTAAACGACCCAAGGCTCACTTCATTACAGTTGGAACTGCGTAAAAATCCACACTGTTGCCTCCATTATGTATTTTGCTCCAACTCCCAGCACCCTAGCCAGGCAGTAATCAAGCAGCCTTTGAGAAACAAGTTACAGGGCACAGCATCCCCAAGTGTTTGTTCTGACAGATTTTGGGTGTCCCATATATTGGTGCCACTGTTTCTTGGTGGATTTTTCTCTTTTCCCTTTCTGCACAGCCCAGCACCTCACCACCACATCTACATCTGCCTCACCTGAGGTGTCCCTTCCTGTGCCTGGGAGGGGAGTATGGAGCATAGGCTGGCTAGCACCAGCCCTGCAGCCTCTCATCTCTCCTACTCCTAGCATAAACACCATGCTCTTCACTCACCTGTCAGGAAGAGATAAAGTCTTGGAGGAACTTCCCTTTTCTGCAAGGTATATCTGCTGTGTCTCCACTCCCTTGGCCCAGTGACATTTATTTGCCTGGCATGACGAGCAAGGAAAAACCTCCACAACAAGCTGCCATGCTAATCCACATTAAAAAAAAAAAAAAGAGAGGACAGGTTTGGAGAAAGCTTTGCTGTAGCTGACGCACAGGTGAGAAGACTTAAAAAACCCCAAACAACCAAACCTGAGCTTGTGAACCTTTTCATTGACCCTATCAAAGCAAAAGTTTCTAGAGACCCATATTTTAGTTATATGGGAACTTTTTATGGGAAGTTTTACTACGACATATACTAGTTACTCTATTACTCAGGTGTGCAGAGGACTAAAGGATAATGCTATCGGGAAGACATATAACTCCCAAATGCCTATGCAGTAAATCTTGCAGCAGAGGGGGAAAGGAGTCTGCAATTTCAATCATCCTTAACCCCCTATGATGTACCAGCACAGCTTTTAATTAAAACTGTGGAGCAGGAGGGGTTTTTATTTCACTCCAAAGCAGGACAGGTGGTAACAATGAAGAGGGGATTGCTCTTTACTTACTAATTTGCAATATTACTAGTGCTCCTCCCATAAACATCCATCTGGTGCATAAGAGCCAGGGGGCTTATTACTTGCAGGACACGTTTGCTGCTGAGCCCGTGAGTTTGCTCCAGATCCCACTCACAGTGATCTGGCACTGAAGCTCGGGAATTTGGCATGCCTATGAAGCCCTACCTCATGAGTCTTCAGCCAAAATGTGACACTCCACTGTAAACTCTGGGAATAAATGAAAAAAAAAACCAACCTGTTCCTGCATCACATGCACTGCCTTCAGGGAGCAAGAGTCCTGAGGTAAGGAAGACCTGCAGAATAGCAACTGTGAAGCCAAAAACTACTTGAAGGGTACTCGGCAACTAATAATTTCTTCACGTGCTTGCTTCTGCAATGCCTTATGGACAGCTGTGACCACATGTCAGTGCACTGAAGGCAGCTGCACACATTGTATCTCAGTCGCCACCTGACTTTTTATGTTCAGTTCAGAACCACTTTGGAAAACCTTGGTGGTCAAAGCCCTGGTGTCAGTGTCAGAGCAGCCAACAGAACTGCACAAGGAATCCCCAAGTCACCTCCAACCAACTATGAGAGGCAAGAAGCCCGTTGTNGCTTACTGCCTTCTCAGCACTCAGTCCCCCCAGACCTATCATTGCTCCTTTAGTGGGATGCCAGATCTCTCATGATTGGTGAGCTTTGTCAAACACTATCATCCAGGTTCGATTTTTCAAATAGTTCCACTTCGCTTTTTCCACACAGTTCTTTATGTCAAGGAGCAGCTCCCTGTCTTTTACCAGACTGAAGCCTATGGGACCAGGCTTTGATCAACATTTTTTTCCATGTTTTTACACTATTTTTAATAACAAGGTAGGTCATGAATAGGCATCTCAATGATATAGCAACACATGCAGGTCACACTCTGACCGAGAGCAAATCACAATCTTACAGGATATAATGCAAATGTAAAGAAATTCATTCCAACAGCTACAGGAGAAATTTCAGGTTATTGCTTGCCATCAGTTTGATCGAGGACTACAGCAAACAGCCATTATTCATATCAGCTTTGCCTTTTCCCCAGGTTAAATCACAAGAAGCAGGGTTTTCAGGCTCGAAATTGGCTCTCCAGGATGCGGTATAAGGCCAATCCCTGTCACTGTTTGTATTTTGGAAGACAGTGTCTATTCTTTGCTTGAACCTCTGCATTAAATCCCTCAGTAAACTATGCATCCACTTCAGACCAACAGATGTTCACAGTCCCAGTATTGAAATACGAAATAGCGAAAGGCCTCAAATGCAACACTCCCCAGTCTAACATGGCACGAGTCCCAGGGCATCGCACTCTGCCCTGCAGAGATTTTCGGTTGTCCCTTAGGGCATAGTCTGTTAAATACATTCAAGTAGTTGTGATAATGGTATCAGAGCCTCCTGGTCATCAATGTTTATGTATTTTGCAGTTCTCCTTTAGAGGAAGAGAAAGTTGGCATCAGGTAACTACAGCCCACAAGCTACTTGCCAAAGTTGTTGTATTCAGCATGACTAGACTTCTGGAGAGGAAGCAGCTGCTTCCAGAAGAATCCTAACAAGAACAAACACTGGTTAGTCCATTTTTTTTACTGACTTTTGTCTAACTTTTTCATAGGCGATGGACTTTAAGAAACCCCAAACAGTCCCTCTTTATATGAATTAGTATAAAATTGTGATATGCATCTTGAATGACAGGCATGTGCATACTCAGCCTAAAGACAATAGCTGTAATGAAGAGAAGCCTCATGAAGGCCTGGCCCACTGTGCTATGTGCTTTGAGATCCTGAAAGAAAGAGCACCACAGTAGGTAGGTGACATTCTGACATTCAGGTAAAAAGTGCTAAGAGACTTGCAGCTGCCCAAGAGAATGAGAAGCTACCAGTTTGAAATCGTTTTCTGTTCACTCTCACACAGGAGTCTGCATTCCACATTCTTCTCACAGGAGTCTGCATTCCACATTCTTCTTCCCAGGAGTCTCTTGTACCACAAAAATCGCAGTTATATAAAATTTCTCATTATGTCTGCTTAATTAGGCAGAGGAGTTGGTAAACTTATCAAAACATAAGCACAGTCTGACATTGTGATTGCAAACTCCTTCAAATGGATCAACTCTGAAGCCTTGCTCATACTGTGACTGCAGCAAGATGTAGAAATGCTTTTACCTGCTCTAAACCACATCAATCTTTCCCCTTTTCTCTTGACTGTGGCTTTGCTACAGTCCTGCATCAGCCCTCCTGAGTGGTTTTGGAATCAAACAGCTGTAAATGAGTGTTTGAGGCTACAGGAGTGTGCTCCCCAGGTCTCACCCAGACAGAGGTTACAGCTTCTTCCCTTCTGAGCAGCCTGTGCACAAGCCTCAGCCCAGGCTGTCTCCTGTGGATCAAAAATACAGAGAAGTGTTTGCTATAGCAACTGAGCAGAACTCTGCTACTGTAATGAGTTACATATGCAAGCCCCCAAGCAGTTACTAAGGGAGCATTAATTACACATTGTGAAATATCAGACAGCAGACTCGAAGGTGAGAAACTGGTGTCTGCTGATATTGTGCTCTTGTGGGTTTATCTCAATGCAAGATGGTGGGGGAAAACATCCTATTTCTCTAGGCCAGACTGGGATGCCTCCAGCAAGGCTGCTACCTTTTCTCCTGAGAGAGAGGAAACCATCAGTGCCTCTTACTGAGCCAACACGTGGCCAAGAGAGCAGCCCAGGTGCACAGTGCAGGAGGAGAGAGCAGGCAAGTTCAGGACTAGGATTGCCACGACGCACTCACAGGCCAGAGGGTAACAAGGAGGAGCTGGTTCAGCAACCCATCCTGAATGAAAAGACTATCTCTGACAGTCTGTGTCAGTACTCAGTCCTTAGCATAGCTCAATTTACAGTCTCTCTGTACCAGACCTCAGTTGTCAACTACTATATCCTTACAGAGCTTCCCAGTCTCCTTCCAGTTGGCCAGGGCCCATTCCCAATAAAGAATTTGGATAAGGAAAACTTTTGGAGGGGGGTATAGGTTAAGATTAATAGGCACACCATTGAGTGCCTGTAGGTCTTACATGCATTTAATTTACAGTACATTGGCACTGGAACCGTCATAACATGATGTGCAAAGGTACCAAGTATTACATAGGTCTCATCAAATCCAAGTTTTCACTAAATTAAAGTACTTCACTTCAGAATCTCAGTCTGACAATCCCCTCCTCTAGTCAGTCCATTGATGCTATGTGCAGCCCCACAGTCCCCATACGGAGGGAGCTATTCTTGCTGCTTTGCTGGTGATGGAAGAGATTACCAGAGCTAGTGAGCAGCTGGAAGCAGCGTGAGAGCTCCTAGTATCTTCAGTTTAATTGGACTGAAGTGAAAACAATTTTTTTATTCCAATGCATTGTCCTATTTATAACTCTGTGTGCGGCAGAGCTTGAAGTTCAGAATGTTAACTATCACATATTAGACAGAAAAAAAACCAAGAAGAAGCACACTGAAAAAGAAAGCAAGAGAGGTCTGGAACCACCAGGCTTTTCCCACAGATGAAATCACATCCCTACTACAACAGTCACATACTAAAACAACCAACACTGAAATATCTTGCTATTTAACACCATGAGATTCCAAAAATTTCAATGAGGTGCGGCAATTTCACTTGCTAGAATTACTGCCCTAGCCTCTCTTCAGTTTTTCTGCATCACTCAGAGCATATTTACAACGGTGGTTTCTTATTTCCCACTCCCTCCCAACAGCAGAAGACAGAAAACTTAATAGACTGCAAGCTAGAGATTATCTGTGGCAAAGCTGAGCTTCAACCAATGAAAAGTAACACATCTGCTGTGCCATAAATATGGTGAAGAAAGATCTATTTCATCTCTTCTCCCCATGCACCCCAGATTCTTAAATTAATGAACACTGTCACAACCAGCTACAGAAAATACTTAACTGAGCCTGTAAAACGAACGACCTTAACTTTTCTGATAGCTTAAAGGGATAACAAGACTTCACATTGTCACCAGTGAGTTGTGCATTTCAGAATGTTTTTAGACCTGCTTGGGAACATCACCACTGATGAACCATCTTGTCTTTTGTGCTCCTGAGAGGCTACTCACTGTCAGCCTGGTTGCTAGTGCTTCAAGCATACACTGCACTACTCCTTATAAAATGCATCTCACAAAACCTTAAGCAAAATGAAACACCCTCTTGGCAAGGAGGTACAACATGCTCCATCCAGCAGGAAAAGAACTGTTTAGGAGAAAAAGGAGTAAGCTCCACTCATTTCAGGAGAGATTTGAATAGTTTATTTTGCCCAATCAAGAGCCCTTCAGCATAATGACACATTCATATACACATATATGAACTTTTTTTTTTCTGAAACATTAATGTATAATACATTTTCAATTTAAAATACCAGCTGCACAGGTATTTTTATTTACAAAAATATTCCATACTTAATTTTTAACTTTGTTATGATGACATAGTTCAGTTCAAGTACATGTAAGTAAAATAACTCTATGCAATCTAACATAGTTGTGTTTGTAACAGTACAGTTTGCAGTTCATATGAAACTATATTTGTAGACAGATGGATTTGCAACCCTACCTAAAATGCATATTCCAGTAATCACCCTCAGAAGAGCTAGTGGGGCTCAGCAAGACTTAACTGAAGAATAACTTGCAATGAACAAAAAGAAAAAACACACATGTACACACTAAGATATACATAAACGAGAACTGCTACACATCAAGCATGCTTACCCACAAGTGGGCAATGTTAGAAAAATTTACCGTTTTTTTTTTTAATTATTTTTCCCCCATGGCGCTGGTACAATGAAACAGTAGCATAACTAGAAAGCAGCATGTTTTCCTAGTTCTAACCACTACAGATAGCAGAGCTCAGGTCTAAAATAACACAGTACTGCTTATTTACAATTCTGTTTTAAAAGGGAATATTTAAAACATGTTCCCACCCCTCTCCCTTTGCATCACCTATTACTGAATGGTAGTGGTAATCCACATACAACTCCTTACGTGTTTTCAACTGAAACAGTTTAACTTCTAGTTATTATTTGCCTGGTAATATGTAACATAGGTACTAACAAAAAGAAAGACAAGTGTCAAAGTAACCTACAACTGTATGACTTAAACATTTCTAGGCGCTTTACATGGAAAACTAAAAGGAATACTGATTGACACCTTTAATTTGATTGTTCTATGTTTCTGCCTCATTTATCTTTTTCCTCTTTTTTCTTTTAACAAATGAATGCCCATCTTTAAGCCTAAACTTTATGAAGTGCAAAAGAAACCAGAAACACAGTACACTCAGCTGGCTTGAAATGGTAATCAAGTTAAGTGACATACAGCACATCTTTACAACATGAGTAATAAGAAGAAATTGGCCCAGCTTAACTTAGCTTTTTCAATGAAAACTAAAATAAAATCAGTTTAGCTGATTCGCTTACACTACGTATCTTTTATTTTTCCTGTTTTATTTACTTCCTCTCCTCAAACATCATTAATTTCCGTCTACAAAGGATTTGAAGATTTTGTGGCAGTAGCAAAGCTATCAACGTCCATCAAAAAAAGATTCATGTAAATTATACAGGAAATTGGCTAGAATGAGAGAAGGTTAAATTAACAAGTTACCCTGCAACTTGGAGAGGGAAGTAAGGCGCACCACTCGTCCTTCCCCTGCACGAAACTTCAGCTGCTATCAATGCCTGCCTGGGTATGTTAAACCTTGATGAGGAAGAAGAGGGTGCTTCAGTCACAGGCTGTAAGTTTTTCAACATGTTTGGTATACAAAAAAATAACTCGATTTACATGTAAAGAGCTGATGTATAATCAAGATTCATACATGACTCAAAATAGTTATTGGACAAACCTCTTTTCAGTTTTGGGGAACTTTAAAAGTCTGAGGAATAGATCTAAAAAAAGCTTTTCATTTATACCTAAGAAAAATAATAATTAAAACCAGAGAGAACCAGTCAGCCACAGACTGCACCTACTGAGAAAACTTTTACATTAGGTTAGTTTTCTGAATGCACTCTGTCCCCTCTCTATACTTAGGGAATTGTTTAAGAATGTTTAAAATGGGAGGTAAAATTAAGTATGATTATTTTCTGCAAAGCAAAATGGGCTATTTGTTTTCATTGCTTAGTAATTGTATCATCTCGATATGAGATATGAATGTATTCATAAGCTTAAAACAACTTCTTCTATGGATAATATACATACTTTAAGTACTTTGACTTAAAAATTGAACATAAGTATTTTTAAAATTAAAGGTAGAAGTGTACATATAAAAATTATTTAAAACTAAAAGTATATTCTTAAGCAGTATGTATAAATATAACAGATTTTATTGTATTATCTAGTAACAAATCTGAAAGTGTTGCAGTAATTTATAAACTGAATTCTGACACAAGATACGTGCCTTTCATTAGATTCTATATTGTATATACTTGTATATACATATTTTGCTAAGAAAAACACACATTCTAAATGATAGTCACATAACTAGCAAATATGCCTGAAAGTAATCTCTTCTAAAATCTTTATTGAACATGTGTGCTTATATACAAATAATGAACCTGAACTGCACAAATGTAGAAACAGAATTAAGGAATAAAATACTATGATTGAATTAAAGTGCAGGAAAAATTCAAGTTTAAAAGTTCAGGTAAGATCAGTGCCATTAATCAAGGAAAAAAACTCAACAACAACAACA
>WEIS01003630.1:2041-19082 GCA_013389965.1 Todus mexicanus | reverse complement strand
CTTTGTGTTTTGAGCAACAGACATATGTGAGGGAATATGTTATGTATAAAAGCAGCCACATGCCATTGTCCTTCATCACCCTGGACATCTGAACTGATTAATTCCATTCAGAGGAGACACTTTGTTCTCCAGCTCCTACTTCAGACCAGTCATGCAAATCAGACTGACTGAGCCTCCCTGTTCTTAGTCCACTTATGTCATTTGGTCTTTTTACTTCAGGGATTGTTGATAGCCCAGAGTTGTTTAGGAATTATATCTACTTTTCTATTCCTATCTCCTATGTTTCTTTCCTTGTAATTAAGCTGAGAGAATATTTACCTAAATTCTAACACTGATAATCACTAAGGGTTAGGATGGTCTAAATAGCCTGATGGATTCTCACCTAGCCTGCAAATGGAGGTATCTCATAGTGATGCTGAGCAGGTTCATACTATGCAAAATCTCTGGAAGTTGTCTTTTGCTCTTGACCTTATGAAATTTGGTATTTGCTTTCGTATTCTCTCTTTCTTCCTCCTTGCTTCCTCACCTATAGCTTGTAAAATCAAAGGTTATTTAATTAGTTTGGTGGGTTTAGGCTGCTAATACTGAATTCCAGAGATAGAAGGGCTGTTTGCTTCCAAAATGGTAGATTAGAACATTGTGTTAAGCAGTTAAATGCACAGTAAATTATAGAACGTAGACTTGGAAGCAGAATGGTTTTTAAAAGTATTTACACTGCAATCAAAAGGATTCCACCTTTTATTAAGTTCATCAGTATAAAATATAGTACCTTACGTTAAAAACAGTCAATGTTATTTTTCTTGCCATATGGGCACTTGCAGATTTGGAGTTGTTTGGTTTGCTATGCCATTTGTGTAATGCTACTTTATTAACTCTTTACATTTTGGGATTTCTGTATCTTATTTCTAAGGCAATCCTTCTGGTGACTTTTAAGCACATTTTGTGTTCATATGTGGCTGTATGAAAAGGTGTATGAATTCAGATAGAGCACTACTGTGCATTTTGCAAAAAAATGAAGTAGGTACAAAAATAGGTACAAAATGGGCTTCTATGATGGAAAAAGATTTAAGAGGCAGTTTTATTGCATTTGATTATTTGAATCGCACTGAATATAGCTTTGGGCTAAATCATCTTTGATGTAACTGAAGTAAAATAAATGCTGCTCTGAGTTGGTGATCATACAGAAATAAAATGATGATTCATAGTGGGAGTGGGATAAGCAAGCGAAACTTAAACACTGCCTGTTATATTTTCAGGCCTGATGTTTAAGTCTTCCCCAAAAAAGAAAAATTGTTCAAAAGCCCAATCCCAATAGATGGTAAATGGATCCTGCAGGGTGCAGAACACTTGCCTCACCCTGGAGTTAGTAGGTGGTGAGGGTACTTAACCACTTGCATGAGTTACTTTGCACATTGCAGGATTAGGTCCCAAATGTTTTCTTAGTTGCTGGGCGTTGTCTTGGAAATACTACACTTGCTAAGCTGAAGTCTGAACATATACTTGAGGTTTGTCAATGGTGCTTGTAAATTTGAATTATATAGTACCATCTTTTTCCCCCATGACCTTTTCAGTTTGTTGCAGTTTCCTGATAAAATAAGAATTTTCACCTTTAAAAGCTTGAGATGAGAAGAAGCTTGGTAACTGACTGTGTGTATTTCTAAACAAACAATTGTTAGACAGCAATTTTCTTGTTCCTTGCAGAGCTAATGACTTGTGAGGAACTGCATTCCATATTGCACTTGGTCCTTCAGGCTGGGAATATTATGAATGCGGTAAGTGACATCCAAAATGAAGATGGCTGATTGACTGAACTTCCTTGTTAGTGTTGCAGTCCATTGATGTCATGCCTCAGCTCTTTGCTCATTTCTTTTTAGGGAGGTTATGCTGGCAATGCTGTTGGATTTAAACTGTCGTCACTGCTCAAGCTGGCGGACACGAAAGCAAACAAACCTGGGATGACTCTGCTGCATTTTGTTGCTCTGGTATAGAAAAACTGGTTTGCAACTGCTACAAATGTAGATCCATAGATGATAGACAATAGAAAGGGGCGTGTGCCTTAGAAAAAGCAGCTTTCTTACAACTTTGATCCTGATCTTCACCTTGCTTCTCTTACCACAAAATTCACCAGTTTACCTTTGTCTGGTCATCCTATCCAGAAACCCATGGAAAACCTAAGGGTTTCTATATTACGTAAAAGCTTGCTTTCATTTAACTTCTTCTTTGTAGCTTTTCTTGTCCTGAATTCTTGCACTGTGGAAGTGGCTTATTTTGGTAAATATTCTTTCAGTCTTCCTGTTGAATCTTTCGAGCAGTGTTTTTGGTAGAGGATTTTATTTTTCTCCCTCAGTGACTTGACATGTTTGTGAAGCTGCTGCAGATTTTTTAATTTTTGTCTTCCTTTCAGACTTCTTGATTTTAGAAGGGAGTGAATTTAAATGCTTCAGTATATGACTTTGGTTATCTGTGTACAAACTGGCTTAACTGATTTCCATTCAGCTAAGAATGATGTGTTAGGTGATGTTTGTGTAGGAAACGTCGTATCTGCTTGAACAGTGGGCATCAGTAAATTGTTCTTTCCCTGACAATCCCTATTAATACATATGGCTTGTGTTCACTGGCAGAAGCAGCTATTATTGTACACTGCAAAATGGAAGCTGTTGTTTAAAGTTTCCAGTTCTGATCCCTGCCTCACATTAAGGGATGTCCTCTGCTCAATTGTGTTAGGATTGACCGGGAAGTGAAACAATGCAGGAGAGAAACCTTTAAGTGCCCTCCCAGAGGCTTTAGAATTACTGGACTTAGAGACTTGAGCGTGGTGATGGAATGTTAGTGGATTGTGTATGGTTTGGTTTTGTTCTGTTTGTTTCAGGAAGCAAAAAAGAAAGATGCTGCTCTTCTCAACTTTTCGGAAAAAATTAGGGATGTTCATGATGCCGCCAGGTAAGTCAAATGTAAAATGAGAACTTACGGTTAAAATGTGACTTGGAATTTTCTTATTTGTGAAGCAATGAGGCTTATTCAGAGAAGTCTTGGCACAAAACCCGAGATCTTTACAAATGTTTACTATAGCTTTGAGGGTTTCATTTCCATTTGTGAGCAGAAGTATGCTTGCAATGTGCCTTCAGGTATGAGGCTTTTTATGACATGATCTCCATAGGTTTTTTGGTAGTTTTGTCTCTGTCAAATACATGTGCACATATGTTGCTTTTAAGGGATTGAACTAAAAGCATGTTACTATTTTTCCTTAAGCTAATTTTCATCTGTCTCTGAGCAGGCTACAATACTTTTCTAAATCTGGTACCAGGTGCAGGTACTGACCCTGGCTTCTGTTAGATGCTTTTTGATTTGCTTCTCCATTTCTGTTTTGGATGGAAAATCTGAAGCTTTTGGGGATCTGTATTGTTTTCATCTTAAAGTCTCTATTGGAATTGTTTAAAACTGAACCTGGTTCGAACCTTGATAACCATACTTACTTGTCTGAGAAAGCGTGATCTAAAACCCCAAACTGGAAGCTAGCAACACTGAAGTTTTATTCCCAGTTTTGCTACTTCCTTACTCTTGAGCTTTGGACAATCTGTTTACATTTACATTCTTTTTCCAGCTGTAAAATGTACCCAATCTCTTAGATCTTATGCAGGGTTAAGTCATGTCTGCAAAGGACTCTGAAATTTTCTGTGGAAAGGAGTGGCCATGCAGTTAATCAGAAAATTTTTGAGGGAGGGACCACCTGTGTGGCTCGCTGCCATCCAACCCACACACCTTTCTGGCAGGCTTTCGTGTGGGCTGCTGGGGAATGTAACTTTCCTCGGCATCCAAGCTCCCTGGCAAACAGCAAGGGAACAAGCAGAATCCCAAATATAGTGGTATGATTTTTTTTTTAACCACTTTGTTCTTTGCTCACATTTGCTAATGCTGAAAATCTTCTCTTGTAAATCATGCTGAAATCTATTCAGGGAATGCATTCTGTCCAGGAAAATGAAACAATGAAATACATGTCTCGCCATTGGGCATGAGGAAGACCTTTATTAGTGACAACTGTCATGTACAAGTTGCTCATAAATCCTCCCAATTAGAACATGCTAAAACAACTACCATTATGGTGGGCTTTTTTAATTATTTTTTATTGTCTTGTCTTCTTTACTTGTAGGCCATCCGCTTCCTCCTTCACAATTATAAAAATGTAGCCTATATCTTCTGCTGCTATTCTTTTTTGCAAAAACGTCCATGATCTGCCCAGAACAGGGAACTAACCTTTGCAGGTGAAGTAAGCAGAGTAAAGGGGGCACACATACTCATTTTTGTGTTCACTGAGAAACTTATCCATGCTGTCACCATCCGCTGCCATGTAGACTTCAATCAGTCTACCACAAATTCTTCAGCTTTACTGTTTTGAAGTCATGCTGCTGGTGAAATGACCTTGGTTAGGAACAAGTGTACAGTTGTTAATTTTCATCGTTTTAGAAACTGTAGTGCTGCAATTCCTACGTAAAGCTCAGTTCTCTTGGGAAGGAAAAGCCATGGATTTAGAAGCATTTACCCTCAAATTGGCAGAGATTTGGGTTGGAGCTTCCATTGTATGGAATGTTGGTCTCCAGGGTAAAGCTTAGATTACATCAGATCAGAGCTTTTTCCTGTGGTTTTCGATTTCTAAGATGCCTCTTCACAGGGCAGCTCTGCTGCTGGTGTGTGGTAGAAGGATGAACTGTTTTGACTATTGGGTTGAGACTGTGTAGGCTGTATTGCTGTGACAGCTTAGAATAATGTAACGTGCAATTTCATGATGCCAAATGCTACTACCAAAATGGGTAGTCCTGGCTGACAGTCCCTTGTGACCCCCTTTTTGTGCCTGCTCTTGCACTTGAACAGTCATGTTATCAGCTGGACCAAGCAAATGATCCATCTGGAAGCAGATTAGTTTTTCCCTTTTTCCTAGGTTAATTTTCAGTCCACAGATATGGCTGGCCATCTAGAAAATGAGTGCTGGCACAGGCACCAAGGAGAGAAAAGGAACACCTGGTCAGAGGCAGGGCAACATTACATTTTCTCATGGTAAGGTTGGGTAGGACTGGCTGCAGTTAATCACAAAACCACACCCCATGGGAATCTTTTCAGGTTGCAAATAAGAAGAAATGTGCTTATCTCTCTCATAACTTTCAGTGTCTACTCTGGAAAGATTTCCTGAACAAGCAGGTCTTGTTTGATAGCCAGGTTGCACCTCATGTTAAATATCCATTTTTGAACATACTGTGGCTAATATGTGGGCAAGTCCTTGCCTCTCAATAAACATTCTCTGTATACGCTATTTTTAGGTTATCCATCGATAATGTAGAAGCAGAGCTCCACTCTCTGTCTTTCAAGGCAAGATCTGTTAAAGACAGCATTCGGCGAGACCCAATACTCTTTCACCAGATGGAAAGCTTTCTCCAGGTTTGTAGGATATTCGTGTTAACATGTTCTTATCACCTGAATCCAGGAGCATTCCTTAGCTGAATGCAATTTGTGTGGACATGCTAATAAACAGAAGCATTGTTTTAATATGTCTACACTATCAGTTGTACAAAGGTGTTGTCAAATGCACGCTGTTTGTCAAGTAAGAGTGTTGGAAGGACTGTGTTTTTACAGGGAGGGATATTGAGTGTACATTGCCCAAGGCTTGTTAGGCAAGCGTGTTTAATGCCTGTGAAATAACTAATGAAAATCAGTAGCTAAAATATAAGACAGTTTGGATCAGTCGCTGGTTTTGTACTTGACAGCTGCCCAGAATTAAGTATTTGCATGTTATGTTCTACTGAAGCATGTCAGTTTTAGTCAAGGCTGTGCTGTGCATATGAGTCCTGATTATTGGGTAACTGAAGAGATATCATCAGAAGCTGGAAGGTTAAGGGACTGTTTTCTCTACTGCTTTACCCTTAGCACAGTGTGTATTATTCTGAGCCATACCATTACTTCTAGCTGGGCCTGGAGGAATACATATTATATTTCAATTAAATAATTTTTGTTTCATGCTATAGATAATTATTAAAAGTAAGAAAGCAGATGTTGATCTGGAACGTAACCCATCCTGATTTTCAACCTGCAAATGTAGTTAATAGTCCCTGCAGTTTTTCAGGAGATGAGAAGCTAATGAAGAAAGGGGTGGGTTAAGATTGAAATACCTGTCCTCATGCACTCTGAATTGTTGGCTTTTATCCATTCCACCCAGACTCTTTAATGTTATGTTCTAACATGTTTGGAATTTGTATTTTTTTTAATTTAATAGCTGGTTTTATATAACACTACAACCTTGTTTAGGCCACATTCCAAATGAAATGTTGGGGGAGAAAATCATTTTACAAATGCATACCTTACATAAACACTTCCGGTTTTTAAATTACAGATGATAACTAAGCTGATTTAAAAGTCACCTTTCATTGTCTCATCCTTGTGAATAAATTACTGAAATATGTGGGAGGAACTAATTTTCTGTGTATGCTTTTATCAATTGCCCTGTTCATCTTCAATACAGCTTTTTATGGGGTACTTTTTTGCTTGGGGCTTTGGGTGTTGTTGGTTTTGGGTTTTTTTAAGACTATCAAGTAAGATTTGTTCCTACCCTACTGGCATAATTTGCCAGGTCACTGACAGCAGGGTTGGCTTAAACAGTTGCCAGTGACTCCATCTGCCTATTCCCATCCTAGTGCTGCAGTATCAAAAGTTTTTAGGTGATCATGTGTCAGAGAACAAATTTGTCTGAAAATGAACGTTTCTTCCCAGATTACTTTGAGCCACATATGGTCTCAGATCTGGGATTGTTCAAGGATGGGAAGGAATGGCTGGTGGTGCAGACAGGGGAGACAGAGGCAACTCCTGAAAGTGTTTTAAGCAGTTCTGCTGCTCAAAGTCTAACCACAGCCATGAAGTCTAACCACTTCTATTCCTCCTGTTTTTTTTTCCACTAATCTCCTCCAGCCTTGTCTGTATAGCTCTAAACTTATGATTCAAAGTGCTACTTTATGGGGATGATTTCTGAATGCCTGAAAATATACATGTTTCCAGTGGTTTCTTACCTTTCTAGTAGGAAAACCTTTTTTATTTTGGTCTAGCGTCAACTTAGGAATGAGTTGATTCTGTGATGTAGATCCATGCATTTATGCGCATGTTTTTTTCTCTGAGAAGTGAGCAGAGGAATTAATTCATTTATGCTTTGGGAAAATAAGGCATGTGGAGATTTCAAGGGGCTCCTAGGTTGTTTGTTGGTGTTCTAGTACAGTCTTTGATTTTACTCATCTGAAAATCAAAGTTCTAAGTTTGTTCAGGTGCTTTTGAACTTTTGCCTGGTTTGTAACCTAGTCGTTAGAATTTACGTTTTGATGGATAATTTTCCCTGACCTTCCTTTACTCACTTTGCTGAAATGTTTCCTATTGTTAGTAGGAGTTCTCCTTCAAAGTGTTAATCTCCTGGGTTTTGGAACATGAATTTCATAAGTTGCTAATATATTCATGACCTGTTGTGACTTTAATTCCTCTGTTTGGTTCATTCTATGTATGTTTTTTGCTACAGTTTGCTGTAAGACATCTAAAGGAGCTTGAACACCAGAAGCGAGAATTGCAAAAGGAGGGAAATGCTCTCATTGACTTTTTCTGTGAAGACAAAGAAACTATGAAGTTAGATGAATGTTTCCAGATATTTAGGGACTTCTGCGTAAGATTCAACAAGGCTGTTAAGGTAAGAGCACTGATTGAGATTCTCACACACTGAAAATAGATTCAGGCTCACGTGAATTAGGTTGGGGTTTTTTCTGCTTAAGGTACATTTTGTATCTTGTGACATTTGATAAATTTGCTTAAATGGCTACAGCAAGCTCCCTTATGGCAAGCTTTCTTTGGCAGAAGCCAGGTGGGAAATGGCCATTCTGTCCAGCTCTGTTTGCAGTCCTGCTGCTCTGCTGCTTCTGCTGCAGGTGGATTAGACCATTGAGATGATATATCAGGGTAGTCTATTAGCCTCCTTGTAAGTGGGCTTCTTCCTCCTCTTCTAATGAGGTGGTCAGTGATGGCTAAGCTGAGCAGTGAGACAGATTGCGCAGACTGGTGCTCGCTGTTCAGGACTTGGACTGGTAATGTTAGGTCACTGGAAAGACCGTGAGATGTGGCACCTCGTTACACAGACATACTGGCCTGAATCAGGGCTAGTTCAGGCTCTCCACTGCCCTCCTTTACATGACTAGATGCACTTTGGCAAGTAAGTAAGGACCACGTATTCTACTTTGTTCTTTCAAATGCTTTTTGTGGGTGAAACCACAAGAAATGAAACAGGCCTAAAGTAACAAGATGTCTCATGTGCAGTGTGACCTTTCATTTGTGAAGTGCTCTAAATTGGTCTCAGATAATTAAAGAAGTATATTAAGAAGGAACAGTATCAACATTGGCTACAGTTTTAGTTCAGCAAATTTTACCTATTGTTACAAATATTTTTTAGGCCTTATAAATAGCGTGAATTAGATGGATCCACACTTTTTCAGCCTTAGGCAGTCTGCATTTGACAACACTTTGTATAAGAGCTTTAGTTCAGAAAAGAGAAAACAACATAGATTTGTAGCAAGCTGACGGGATGTTCAGCTAACATGCCTGCTGTACCATTAGCTTACACAACCTTTACCACCCAACATGTGTGTGAACATTTGTTGTGGAGACACCCACAAAACACCAATAGCCACCCAAAAGGTAGATCTATTACAATCAAAAATTACCTGGCACTCTCGACAGACCAAAGTAAATTACAAGTTTGTATGTCAGGTGGGAATATGCTACTATACAACTAATTCCTAAGTTTTAGGAATATTCTCTTTACAAAGATGAACCAAACTGTGTGCTCACTCACTGATAAAAGGGAACACCTTCCACTCAAGGGTACCCAGANGATGTGTGGACAGCAGAAGATGACTCCCACCACTGCGGCACATACTTCAAACATTTAAACATTTTTTACAGTTTTAAAAAGAGTCTGTGTGCGCTTGAAATAGATCTTTCATTTGAAAAAAATCTCCTGAAACATGTTTTGGGTGAGGTTAAAATGTTCTGTGTCTAATGCGGAATATGATAATAATATCTACAACTATCTTTAACTGTTTCTCTTTACAATGGGATATTTAAAGTTGAGCTTTAGCATTTGGCAAGAATTCATTATGTAATGCCTTCCCTGTTAAAGAAGGCTCCCTGCCACAGACATTTTATCCTGAAATTCAAGGGCTTTTTAGTTGTTCCTTTCTTAGCTATTCACATTTCTTAGATCTCTAATGCATCTTATCTTTCAGAGCCCAGTGTCATCTCAAATCTACCATAAGAGGTGTAGATTAACCCATTCATGAAAAAGAGCTTCAGCATTAGGCTTTTGTTTGCTGAAAGCTTTCAGGTGACTTCTTTTAGTTGTGCAGAACTTCTGTCATCACAACAACGGGATGATCAAACTAGACAGTGCTGCAGACAAATATAGGGGTGGGATTTTTTTAAACAGTGTATCATTGCTCAGAAAACATTTAATGACATGCTGGGAAACTATGTAATTTTTGCATCTTCTGTCAAGACTAGCCTCCCCCTTCTTTCTTCTGCTACAGCTGTACTGGCTCTGGAAAAGAAAGTTCTCCATTTCGGAAAATAACTTGGAAAGTTTAACTGAAGCTAGATTAAATCTGAAGCCCAGAGGTCACAGTTAAAATGTTGATATTCTTAGTAATGCACAGCTAATTATTTTAGTAAAAGGATGTCTGTGTTATCTTTTAAACACAAGCTACCTCTTTCTATAGCTTCCTGAACCAAAACCCCTCAGCCTAGCTGCAAAGATCTCCAGTCTGCCCTGGGCAACTTCTGTGCAGTAGTTGCCAGGTTTTGAAGCCAACAGTGAATACGAGATCCAAAACTCGAGGGAGACATGGATTAATTGTCCTTGAGTGGTGTTAGTTGATGTCTAAGTAATGATTGTAAGGCATGGTATAAACTTTTCTATTTGTTTTCATATGCACTTAAGTAATGTCTTTTCCCAAAATTTCCAGTCAGTAACATTTGAGTCAGACGTAAGCAGCACCCCACAGAAACTGCACTTGCTAAAGAACAGTAGCAGTTGTAAGAAGGAAGAACGGAAGGAACACATGGGCTGTGTTCTCATCTTAAAATATGAATGTAGCGATCAGGTAGCAGTTTACTCACCTGATAAAACTGCCAGCATCAAGCTTACTGAGGACTTGAAGCACTCCATCTTATAGCAGGAACTCGTTGGATGGACTTGATGTTCAGCTGTGTTTGATAGATCATGTTCTTGGTCTCTGTGGGGACTTGTGCATTTTTTTTTCTTATACTGACCAGACTGATGTGTCGCCAGCATTAGTTATGCAGGGAGCAGCTCTTCATATGGTTGCAGGCTGTGGTTGTCATGGTGATTTCTTGTGTGTATATTTTGGGAGCTGGGGGAGAGTGATAGCAGTACTCACGAACATTGATGGGAAGAAATAAAGAGAAAGATAAAGGAGCGTGCCTTGTTCTCTTACCTCTGAGACATATTTATGCTTTTCCTTGTCAGGAAAATAGGGAACGAGAGATCCAGGAACTTCATAGTCTGCAAAGGCGAAAGGAGCTGGAGGAGAAGCGTCAATCCTGGGCAGCTGGAGAGCTTGGGAGCTTTGGGCGGAGCAGCAGTGAAAATGATGTGGAGATGTTGGCCAAAAAAGGACTTGAAGAATTTCTTCCCTTCTGGCAGCAGAGACCTCAAAGCCCTTCATACAGAAACCCCAATTCTAGACGTTCTCGACTTTCCTTGGGGATTACTGCAGACAGGGAGTTGCAGAGTTTCCTGGAAATCTCAAAAGATGAGGATCCAAACAAGTTTAACAGCCTTCCCCGTGCAAACACCCGAGAAGCAAGACCAAACGTAGCCTGGACTGAATCCAAAGAAACAAGAGATCTCAACTTAAATACCTTGCGCTTACACCAACAGTCTGAAACCAAAGTGAAAAGTGGTGGCCTACTGCAAGTGCCTCCAGCTCAGCCCAGTCACTTCAGTGACTCAAGCGGTTCTGGTGCCCATTACTTGCAGAGAAGCAGAGACTACAACATGCATGCTTCCAACATGTCCTGTGAGGAGTCCACAGATCTAAATGCACTGGCCCTTGCAATTGAGGAGCGTGAGCTTGTTAAAGGATTACGTAAGTTTGATATTCAAGGAACAAAGCCTGCAGAGGATACACCTTTACTATATTTAGAGGATGCTGGCGGAACAGACTTGGAGACTCTAGATGATCTAAGCTTTCATTCCCTTAGTGCTGCCGATGATGACCTCCCTCCAGCTTGCAGAAGTTCCAGAGAGGCCCATGACCATAAAGCCGTGGGTTGCAAGAGTGAAGTTTCAGAGCCCAGCAGCAGCAGCCCCACATCTATGGATACAAGTGTTTCAGGAAGTAGGGAAGATGGGCCAGTATTCTATGTGTCAGATACGACGACTGATTGTTCTTTGACATTGGACTCTGAAGAGGGAAATGATTTGAAATCAACAGACAGCAAAAGAAGTGAGGCTGGCAAAGCATGCTCTTCTGGGAGTGATGCTCAATACAGGGCTAGAATGTTCTTATCAAACCTGAATTCTGCTTCTGCCAAGGATATGTTCCTTCATGCTTCTGGAAATTATAAGGACGATGCCAATAACAAGCACACCATTCCTAAAGAAAAGCCCGTAAAAAATAAAGACCCAGCAGGACCAAAGAGAAACTCTTTAAAAGATAGATCTCCAAGCTCCTTGAAACCTGGTGGGGCTCGCCCTAGCCATACAACTCCTTCCCGACCTGTAAGAACTTTGAATGCCTCTGAGAATGAAAGTATGAGGAAAGTGGTGCCTATTTCTCGGTCCAGCAGAGCACCGAGCAGTGTGAAGAAGCCAGAAGCCAAGCCAGCACTTCGTGAAACTAGTACAGTGGAAAGTCGTCTGTCTCATCGCAGCTCTGTCCGAGGCACAACAGGCACACTGCCAAGAAGTCCTTACAGGCACAGCATGTCGGTAGAAGAGCCAAAATTACAGAGGGCCACTGTCACCTCAAGCAGCGCTCATTTTGAGAGGGATAATGTCTCTCTCAAGAAGCTAAGTTCTAAACCTGTTAGGAGTAATGTCAAACCAAAGATGGATGAAATGAAAATGTGTCGCTCCAGTGTAAAACCCCAGACGCCTACAGATGACGCCAAGGTTGCCACAGTCAGTGTTCCGAAAATGCCATCTGCTGTCCCAAACTTCGCAAGGAATACAGTGGCTTCTTCTTCAAAGCGTGCAAAAGTGGATCTATCTAGTTCATCCAGACCTCCAGCTATCACAAGGTCTGTGTCTCAGAGGCTGCCTAAAGTGAAGCCAGCAGTGACCTCTGATGATTCAAATCCAAAGGAGAACAATGTGAGTACTTTAAAGAGAGCAAGTAGTGCCAGAGTGGTTGGAAGAAGCATCCTGCAAGGAGAAGCTGTCAGTACTAAAGTAGAGCCTGCACCAAGGGACCCAGGAGCAGTGGAAAGAGCCTCTCTTAAACTGAAAGATGCAAACCGGACCACAATTGGTAAGATACTGAAGCCATTACTGAAATAAAGGACAGGGTTTTTTCGAATCTTGGAATGTGAACACTTGTTCAAGCACTGGATGCCTGTGTTGTGAAATTCCTTAAAACAGTAACATTGCTGATAAGCAACATCGTGTGGTCGGTAACATACAGCACACCACTGGAAAAGGGCAAGTGGTTGTGTTCTCATCTAAGTCCTTTTATATGAATTTGAATGTGATACAGGAGGTCACCAAAAGCTGAAAAAGCTTTACTAAGTTAAACTACAAGACGAAATGCTTTGTGACAGAAAACATGGATAAAGGCCAGTTTTTGTGTACATAAGATTCTTTCTAAGACTCATGCCTTTGTGCTGGTTGGTTCCTTATTCAATGTCAAAGCAAATCCTGTAGAACAGTACTGAAAATGAACTTGGGTGATTGTGCTTTCCGTCGCTTTCAATTCTTTGGATTCAGGAACTCTTTTTGCCTGTTGTGAAGTCCATTGCTGGCGATTGGACAGACTGGGAGCTGCTGGCAAAAAAAAAGAAGTAAAATGAGACCTTTGCTGTTTGTGTCTGTCTTTAACCTCACTGAAGAATTTATAGTATGTTTTATGAATGTGTATGTGTGTCTGGAGAAGGCTTTCTGCTGGGCAGGAGGCTTTTCTCCAAGGATGTGGCAGCATTGTCTTGCATGCACAAGTAGATATGGCTGGTGCTGCATTGAGTAGCCCGGCTAGAGGCTGTGCCTGTTGGAAAGGCCATCAGTAACCATTGGGATGATGACTACTCCTGACTCGTTTCAGTCATGAGCAAACTTGCCAGCTTTTGATTATACAGAAGTGCCATATATTTATGATACATATCAAGGATGTTTGCAGTTCAGCTCTTGAAGGCTGTGATGTAGTGCCGAGCACTTTCTTACCATTCCATGTTTCCACTGGTTTATCTACTACCAAATTACTTGAATGTTGCAATGGCTCTGATTGAACCATTAGTTTCCCTGCCGCCGCCACCTCCTCCTCCTCTCCCTCTCCTTGTCAACATGAGTAATTGGCATGAAACACAGAGCTTACACATGACAATGTTTTTGTAGACTTCCTTGGTTCTTTCAAGTTTGGTTTTCATGTTTAGAGACTCTAAAGGATGAATTAAACTAGGATTTGATAAGCTTTTTACAAAATAAAAACACCTCTTTTTTTTCCTGCAGATACAAATTTTAATTCCTTTCAGACTGAGGTACACAGAATGAGGGAAAACTTGTCCAGCGTGCTGTGCATCTTCTAAGAGCAATGTATGTAGGTAGGGAAAATGGATCACCGCTCCCCTAAGCATCTTATTTAAAGAGTTGCCTTTTTATTCACTTATGAACGAAGTCTCATTTAAGAATAAAATAAATTTTTTAAAAAAATACATAAAAAAGGAAAATCTCTTTGGACAAATGCCATTGACCTGCTAGTGTTAGATCTGTTTGCCTGCTTGATTCCTCAGTGCTGGGAGAGCATAATTCAATGAGACTGAGCCATTTAATTGCTCACATGCTTCTCATGGGCTAGTTATCAGGGACAGCTAACTTTATGGTTTTGATTTGGCAAGGAGCCTTTAGCTCTTCTCACATCCTGGCAAATCTTGATGCAGACATCGTACCCAAACACCATGAAGTATTGCACAGGGCCTGTTAGTTGAGTCTGTCCCACAGGGAGAATTTATATGGCCTGCTTTTCAGCAAGGGTGAGTTTTTGCTTGAAACCCTAGAAGCGTTTTGGATAGTGCCTCCCTTGTGGATTAGATACAAAAGCATCTTCCTCCTTCTTTGTGTCTGTGTATGTATGCACATCTGCCAGAGCAGATGGTTGACTTTTTTCCTTTTTTAAAAAACAACAAAAAATTTTGTTGGTAGCAAGCTTGAAAAATAATTTAAATCTGTTTGGAATATGTAAATAAATTTCTATAAATCTGTGTAAAAGAAAACTGAATGTATTTAATGGAACATTTATACATTTCGGAGTAACTCAGTAGTTTAATAAAGTTCCCATTTACTGGGTATGAGATTTATACTTTCTCCTTCCTGTTACACTCGGCTTTGGTCCTGGAGATCAACAGCAACTGGAGTCTGGGTGTAGGTGACTGTGGGAAGTCCCAAAAGGAAGGACTCTACAGCAGAAATCCTGGTGTTTAAAACGATGGGTTTGTTTTTATGCTATGACATGCAATTTAACTTAATTTTTCTTAACATTTCTGATGCAGGACTTCCTGCACAGGTTTGGATATAATGTGGAAGGCATTAGATGGTAGATGCAGCACTTCTTGTACGCATTGTATACTGTGGCCAAGACAAATGTTCACGGCACTAACAAGTCTGGATCTGTCGCTGTCTTCATGCCTTTTAGCTTAGCACACTTTATTGAGAAATCCTGGTTTACGGCTCCCAGGACTATGGAGATAAAGAATAGCCTGTTTTACAGGAGCAGGTGATGACTTCTACACTGCAATTCTGAATTTTTACATTTCATCCCATTCTCCCAATATTTTTCCTTCTTCACTGCATACAAAAGAACATCTATTCAGCAGAAAAAAGCGAAAGGCAGCCAACCTTCTTGTCCTCACTTCTTCCCCTCTACTATGGAAATGCTGCTATTTGCAAACTTGTTTAGCCCCTGACTTTTCTCGTTTGGTCAGTGTCTCTCTCCCCATGCGGAGTGGCAAGCACCTGCTGTCTGCAAGTGCTGAGTGATGGCTGCTGGTGGAATCTACGGGGGAAAGGCCTTCACCATCAAAAGGTGTGTCTCTGAAGTTTATGGGTTTTTAAACTTCATTTTTATTTTAAAAGGGTTTATAATTTCCAATTCATTATTTAAACTACCAGCTGTCAGAGACTGTGATGCACTGTAGGTTTGATTTCCCATGTCATGCTGTTTTCCCAAACGCTAACAGGCCATGGGGCTAGCCCGTTGCAGGTGGTTTTCCAGGAAGAACTGAGACGTCCAGCTTTGTTCTGCCGAAGAGCTGATGCTTCTGACTGTGACCAAAGGGTGCATCTCTCTCCTTTGGTGGCTGTTAAGGGGGCAGTGAAGTGGGGGAGCCCAAGTGTCCATGAGGGGATGGGGGGCTGGTAGAGAATGAGAGATAGAAAAAAGAGCTGTGGGAGTAAGAGGTGCTGATTCATACTTAGAAGAATTTAATGTTCACATCTCATGTGGGAACTGCATACAAATGAGGGGCTCACTGCATCCCTCATTACAACAGCTCATTAAATTATCAAGAAATAGAGTTCCCACCACACCTCCCACAGTGTGCAAGTACTATGTCATTCAAAAGAACCCCTTGGTATCTTTCTGATCTTTGGGTATGTCTGCGAGGACAGATGCAGACAGCCACACGTTGGCTCTGATCTCACCAGACCCAATCCAGTCCCAGGCTGGAGGTGTGCAGCTTGTTAGATTAGCGCTGACCCTGAGCTTGTACACCATGGCTGTAATTGTATACCCTCAGCTGGGCTCATACCAGCAGGGCTGCACTGCTCCAGCAGAGTCTCAGGAAGACATGCCCTCCAAAAGCCATCGCTGCTGCCACAACACGTGAGAACGTAATCCCTGCTAGAGAGGCCCAGCTAAACACAGGTCCTTTCAGATTTGGCTGCTCAGTGTTTTCCATTAACTTGATACTGTTTACATCCTACTCCGGCCAGTGCCAGAGATAGCTGCCTTGGGAACAGCTCCCTACAGGTATTGTTAACAGCTGCTGAAAGCAAAGGAGTTTGTTTTAGCTACGTCACTATCTAAATAGCCAGAAATGCGACACCTTTTTATGACTCATAAGCCAATATTAAAAAATATGGTTTGTTCTGGCTGAAAGATGCATTCTGGAAATCTTGCACACTGTCAAAGTGGCTGAGCAAACACCCTTCAACTGTAAAAGAAAGTGATACTGAGGCGAAGGATATGAGAAGGTTCTTGTTGCAAGAAAGCGTGTTTCTCTTTCCAATGTGTTATCTATAACACCATCATCAACTACTTGCACTTTGAGAAAATTGGTTTTGGCCAGCGATTGGTTTTTTCCATACAGTTGGTTTCTGTGTCTTTTCAGGCTGAAGGCTGAGCTTGCAGGATACGCACTGCCCTGGTTAGAAACTGGCACATTGACTGTAGCGGTGGGGATTAGGGTGAGGTTTGCAGTGACCGAACAATGCTCAGCAAGGGTGGCCTTGTCTGAATAGAGGGGAGGGCGTTACATGTGTTTTTGAGACCATTCACCCCATCTGAGGCAGAGGCTCTGGACAAACTCCCTTTGAACAGAGATGTCTCTCTTCTGCTTTTGATCAGGTCTGAACAATAGCTCCTTTTTTATGCCATTCTACCCTTATTTATTGGGGAAAGGAGGGAAAAAAAGCAAAAAACTTTGATGCCTCCTCTTGGGTCAAGTGAAGGAAAGATATGAACTCTACCTACTCTTCTTTTTTTTTTTTTTTTTTTTTTTTTTCCAAGAAGCCCAGATACAAAGA
>WEIS01003624.1:0-14001 GCA_013389965.1 Todus mexicanus | reverse complement strand
CCAGCCTCCTTCTCCAGCTCCCTAACCATTTGCGGCTCAGGGACTTGTTCTTGGTCTGATCTATCGGTGCCTATGTACACTATTCTCCTGTTGAGTAGCTGACAGCCCAGGTAGAAGATTCAAGACGTACAGAGGAAAAGGCTGGTCTAACAAATGGTGGGTCCCTGAGGAATGGTCGCATCACCAAGCGGATCCAAACAACCTTGCTGTAAACTATCATTACAGCCTCCATCAAGACTAATGCTGAAGATGAGTCTTGCACAATAGGTGTGTTAGTGGTCACCTGGAAAGAAGGATGTTTGGCTCCTGGGCATCAGCGATGCCATGGAGCTGAAGAGCACAAGACATCTCCTTAAAGCATTTAGCAATAAGGCATTTGTTTCAAGAGTGATCTGATGCCAGCCAGCATGGCATGCTCAGGGTTCGTGGTCTCCAAGGTCAGAGAAGGCCAGAGGTCGAGAGCCCAAAGATCTCATCATCAATCCTGAGTTAACAGAATGTAACTTCACCACATCACTGACAGGCATGTTAAATGAAATTGGCACTAGCACGGAACTGAGGCATTAGGAGGATAACTTACGGAGTCCTGCAGAGGTAGTAGCTAAATATAACAGATTAAGATGCTCTGTAAGGATTATTTTATCCCAGGTAGCACTCAGTGCCTCTTTATCAAACTCCTTTCATACCAAACCCATTAGGCACTTGCACTGGGACCACGTACAGTGACACCCAGGTTTCCATTTCCACTTTCTCCCAGAGAGCCCACCTCAGGCCTCCCTTTCAGTCTTTGTCCTTGAGCAGAAGGTGCCAGTCTGCATCCTTTAAGTACCTTCTTTGCACAGACACTCCATCTAGCCTGCTGAGACATCTCCAGTTTTCTTCCTACCATTTCGAAACTCCCTGGATAACAGCCACACTCTTTTTAAGCAAGTCCCAGTATCTTTCTATAACCCACCTCCCCCCACTGACATCCTTTTTGCAAATACACACAAAAATTGCCCTTCAGACTGTGGCAGCTCTCCACATTTTATTGCCTGAGTTTTGAACTCGAATTCACTTCCACGTTAGGACTCTCAAAGCGCTTATCTTCTAAACACAGCATTTGCTTCACTTGTCAGCACTCAGTCCTGCTCTGAGAACACCACCAAAACAGTCGGCACAGATGAGCTCCCAATTACAGCTCCAGGAAGAATAACAGCGATGTGTCGCAGCTTGAGAAAACACGCAGTGTGCCCAGGACTTCACGTGCTCTACGACCAGCCTCGGGTGGTAGATGCTATGAATGGCTTCTGTGTTTCATCCTTTAAGGTGATTTCAACACATCCTAAAGTTGTCTGTGATCTGGTGAAGCACAGTGGACCCTGCACCTGTCATTGAAAGCACGAATGTTTCCCTGTCCAGCTAACTCCAACCTCCAGCTTCCCTCACCCCTCTGAAGAGGACACTTTGCAGACCAGCACTGTGGGATCACTGGAAAAATGTGGATATTTTAAAATGGAAGCTTTTCCTATACAGTACAAAGGGCTCAGAAGGGAATTTCTAGAGTTCAGACAGTGAAGGTCTGGGGGCATCGGGAGATAACAGCTCAAAGTGGGACAAGTTCTGCGCTCTGGTGTTACTGGCTGCACTCCCATCCCACAGCCAGAGAGAAGCGTCGATGGTTAACGACTTACTACGGGGTAAGCGAAGAAGGTCATGCACATCAAACGCTTGTTCTCATGCCCCAAAAAAGTATGACTCAGGTTGTACCCCCTATTTGAAAAGTACATTTAAAACTATAAAAAGAGTATTTAAATATTTAGCACATAGATTACCGTTACACATCGACAGCTCTAGGGAAGGGTCCGCATGGCTCTGCCTCATCTATATTCCTTTTCTGATTCATCATGGGCTGTGTTCAAACAACAGCTGCTTCAAAGACTCCCTTTGCTCCCAATACTGGGATTTCATTTCTCCCTTCAAAATGCTGCTCTGGTACCTGGACATATTTCTCAGTACTTTGTTATAAGGCCACCTTCCTTCTCAAAGGCCATCTCATCTCATAACGCTGTTAAACAATATAAAGATTAAGCACAATGCACTAATCAACCCCAGGACCTTCCTGTGCATTTCCCCCAGGGACACCTCACAATTAGCAATGGCCATAAGGAAGTTGGGAGAACAATGAGGAAAGGTCCAGCTCCTTGTTGATAGATTTGAAACACAATATCAAAACACTGAAGAGCAATCCCAATGCAAAAGCATGCTGGAAAAAAAAGTCAGGCTGGAAAGCTCTGCCTTAAAGGGGTAAATTCATTCCTAGACAATTCAGCCTATTTGATGAACCACGAGGCAGTTGCACATCTTCAGGCTGGCACCTGCACCAACTGCTACATCTGAGCGGGGGCTGCCTCTTAAGAGAGCTCTTCCTAGGAGCTGATTTAGGAAACAGTTGCTTTAACCTCTTCGGTCAGTATCTGCCCAAGAAACCTGGCACGGTGTGAACAGAGCTATCAGAGCCCTCTGGAAGGAAATTAATTTCTCCTGCCAGCTTGGCTTGGGTGCAACATAACACTAGTGGGTGTCTCAGCTTCCTGTAGCACCCAGCAGCTCCTCCTCTACAGGGGCACTGAGGTTTAAGAGGTTCGCCCAGGCAACTGCACTGCACAACATCCAGATCCCTCCTTCTTGGCTCAGTCCCAGAACTGCTGAAGAAAGGCGCTTAGTGCCTCTTCAGGGTGCTACAGGTTGAAGAAGTGACTCTTCTATGTAAATATTCATGCTTCGAGGCTCCAGTGGCTGACCTCAGCTCTTAAGGAGAGGTGCCTAGCCAGAGGGTTGAGTGTACAGGAGAGCAGTTCGTATGATAACCCTCACACCAAAGAATGAAAAAACCACCATGATTTCCTGTTCTGTCGAAGGTGCCCCAGCTTGGGATTGGGAAGGGGAAAGAGCACACACAGACCTCTCCTTAAAATGTCAGATAGACAGCAGAGTAGCGAGTGGCTCAGGTATTGCCACATGAACCTCTCACAAGACTCTAACACGTGGGGATGTATCAATCTAGGCAGCGACACGTGGTTGAGGACAGAGACCAGCCTGGGCAGACCAGGGGCAGACAGACACACGTACTGACGGCAGGTCCCTGTGTGTGGCTGCTCATCTCTCAGCAGCAAGTACTGAGCACCAGAGAGGTGATGCTGTCAGCTGCTCGCGTTCGAATCAGATGGATCAATCATTTGCCTGTCACTGAGAAGTGTCTATTAAAAGACCCTTCTTACATGTAATGATTGGCCCGGTACGCACCAGAAGGAAGCAAAACAGACAAGCTGTTAGCACACCGGGCAGAGAAACAGGCGGTGGTGGAGGACAAACAGCAATCTCACATGGACCAGGCACAGAAGAACGCCTTGTCAGGGAAAAAAAAGAACCAAAGCACCTCAGCTCTCTTCTCCAGCAATATCACAAGTTGGGAAGGCTCAATTAGGCTTTCAAAAACCTAGGGCTATAAACAGTAACATACCTTAGTCATCGTATCATCAATGTACAGCTTTGCACTGTGAGACAGCTTCTTAGTGCGACTTCTCAACCGGATTTTATGTGTACGAAAATACATCTTGGGATTCTGAGGACTTAAAATTACTTTTCTGTTAACTCTGCTCCTGAGATCCTTGATGGAAAAGTACATCAAATGTTTGCTCGGGCTTTTACTGCCATCCTGGCTCAAATCTGGTGCAGAAAGCCCATTTGAATATTGCTAATTTTCTGCTAAGACATGGACTGTACATCACAAAAACTAAGATTTCCCCTGCTGTCTATGAAAACAGGAGAGAATTACTTTCATCCTCTTGTTCTAAAGAAGACAGCTTCAGAGATATTTAAATACTTAAATCTCAAGTTTACAGCCTTATAGCTTTGACCCTCATTTAAAAATGTAATTCATTATGTGACGCACTTGATTTTGGACCCCTGTCCTTTGGGGAATCTACTTCTGGAAGCTGTTTGTTCATCCTCTGGAAGACATAACTAACTTGAAGTTACAGGTGGCCTGAAGGGATGGAGATGCAGGAGGATACTTGGAGGCAACATCTGGTAGTTGTCAACACATACACACAGTGCAACAGCACAGCAAAACAAACTTTGAGTCAGAACTGCTACTTCCCATCACACTGCAATGTCAGCCACACACTGCACAGCTTCTGTAGCTGCAGAAGCCAGGAAAAAGTTTCCGCCTCCCTCCTGCATCTCCTTGTACCAAACAGTTTCAGGATTTTCCCCCGTTGCCGTCTTCTGGGAGCAATCGTAGCCAAAGATTCAGTAAGCTGGTGACACAGTGGTACTGAGGACCTCCCAGTTGCTGTCCCATTCACACATGCTGGGTTAAACAGGTCACCAGATATGATGCAAAAAGAAATTCTTCTCCTCTAAACCAAGAGAGGATCAGGGGATGATTGCGCCTTTCCTTGGAAGTGCAGAGGGCTGCTGTCTGCTAGCACCCTTGGTACTCTTCCACCTAATGAGTTTTCCTGTCCTGCACAGTTGCAGAATGACAGCAATGCTCCTGATCTCCAATCCTGGAGCATATACAGCATTTCCCGTGGTCTCTGTGGGTATTAAAGCTTTAATAAGAGTCCTGAAGGAGCCCTGTGGCTTGCAGGGGAACGGGGCGGATAATAACTGTGTGTCCTTCTGTGTTAAATACCTGTTTCCCTGTTGCCTGTGATTGATGGATAATGACACAATAGCCCACTCCGACGTGCCAGCCCCTATTTTCCACTGTAATCATGTTTCATTTCTAGTCAAGAGCATTAAGGGCCCAGTTACAGTCAAATGGAAACAGAAATTCACAAATAAAAGTCGCTGAGTGACGCTGCTTTGATCTTGCACCTTCCAACTTGAAACGTCTGAACTGAATCTTTTTCTTGTATGAGTCTCAAAGCCTGAGCAGAAGACAGCAAAATTCAAGGTACTCTTTTTGAATGGACCCCAATTCAAGGTAGCCAGATTTCCACGATTTCCACTGAAAAGGTCCGACACAACCTCAGCTGGGAAGAAAACAGACTAAAATCCACATCTGAAGGTAATTCCAGCTCTCTCCATCGCTATCATAACCACAGCAATGCAAAAAAATGACAGTTTCTGCAGAAAGGCAGGCAGACCATCGCCCTTCTAAGCGAAGGAGACTGCTTCTGCCTTCCCTAACCCCAAGGAGCGTGCAGGGTTTTTTCAGCCTCTAGACTTAACCTTTTACCTTCCTCTTCCAGCAATCCAGCACCAACAGGGCACCAAGGAATGGAAAAGCCACGGCCGCTGAGATAAAAGCACGAACGAACAGTTCTGACCCTGAAGGTAACAAAAACGACTCATCAAGTGAAAATGGCAACAACATTTTGGTGTGCTCCCACTTAGCAAAACAGTCCAGATGGAGTCTTAGCGCTAGAATCTGGCTCATACGCTTGTGAAACATATCTGGTGTTCCCCTTGATGATGCTGAAATTGGGCTGAGCAGGGACTGTCGTGCTGTTCACAATGACAGGGCTTGTGCAAACCGCTCGATATCGTGATGGAGAATGGTCTCGCTCTGGAAATGGAAGCTATGATGTGCTCACCAAGATTTTCTCTATTCACATAAACTGAACCCATTGAGACGTTTCCCTCTACTGCCTCCGTGTCTCCTTTAAGTAACTTCAATCATAACATCAGCACCCTCCACTTCTAAGAGTACAGAAGGAATTTCTGATAGTGCATCTGCAGTTCTGTTAGTCACCAGCTTACTTAAAGGATGACTTCAAAAGCATCAAAGCAAATTAGTGTCATGAGTCCTGCTAACTTTCATATAGGAGCTTGATCAAGGGATTTTACATCTTAACCCCAAATCGGGGTTTGACCACGTATGCGATCGACCAACTGTGGCAACACGCCCTCTGTCTTACAGCTGATTTACCACGCTCCTTTGAAGAACTTTGATGCTACAAACACACCTCCACGGTTACACAAGAATATATTTAGAGTTTCTACAGATCTTAGAAAATCAACCCGTCATGAATGTAAACACAATAAAAAACAGGCAATCTGTGAGTAAGAGCAGCCAGCAGTAAAACGCTGCTCTCCGTTTTAAGGTGAAACTGCACCTCTATGTAGTATCTAGCACTAAGATTTCCTCATTGTCACCCAACAACTCATTAATACCTTAGGAGGAGACCACCTCACAGCTACACAGGCAGGGGAGCATCTGTATCCTGCATCCAAGGACTACTTCAAGTCCTTTGCAGCTCAAGAAAAAACCTCGCCTACAAATGAATTCAAAGGATGAGTGTGCCTGATGCCACGTCACCCAGGAAAACACTTCACACATTGACAGTGACCGAAACAAAGCTATATTTTAGCTGCTGCTCTGTCAGCCAGCGCTCTACAATGTGACTTTCGCCCCTACAGAAGAGGCAGAGAACAGACTTCATATTCACACGCAAAAATTTTCAAGTACCCCCATTTTTACACCAGCCATGCTGGGCATGACCGAAGGTCCAGCTACCCAACAGTGGTCCCTCACTTTGAGACACCAGGGCAGGGAGTATCCACCCCCAGCACCTCTGGACACTGCACAGCAGCATGCAGTAGCCAAGAGGAGCGCATGATGCACTGGAAGAACCAGTTTATCACTTCATACAATCCATCGGGATGCTTATCTTGGCAATCACTCATGGATCAAGTCATTTAAACAAATTTCAGGAAATCGCAATTACTCCTTAACATTTGCCAGCTCAAGTCCTGGCATTGTAAACAGAACATCTATCCCAACAGGGAAAAACTTGATTAACAATGTATTTGAGACGCATCATCACACAGATTTGTTAATGTCAACCGGCAAAAAGCCCCACAAACCCATAACCAGCACATAAACACCCAGGGGCCAGAGGGGGAGCAGCTTCATTTTAGAGAAGGGTTGAGAAGGATCCTTTATGTGGAACAACCTATTTATACAGCAGCTCAAGTGAACTTCAGCACCCGGAAAAGATAAATCTGCAATATACAGCAACATTGGAGTCCTGAGATAACCCTGCTGGGCCAAACGTCCCCAGCAGCAACCACAGACACTAAGGCAGTGCCGCTCCCGAATCTGCTGCATGCTCCAAGCAGCTCACCCAGCAGCACAGAGCAGCAAACGCATACAATCCTCATCACACGGGAGAGGTGAGGCTGAAGAAACAAAGGAGGAAAGAAGAAAGGAGAACAGGCTTTTGGAATAAGAGCAAGGAGGCTGAGGGACATGGCAAGCTGGGGTAATACACAAGGAGGGCAAGAAGATGCAGCTTCACAAGTCTTCCAGTTAAAAGCGCACGTACTTTATGATTCGTTGGTTAGCACGGTTTGCCTCCTGAGGCAAGGCAGGACAGGAGGTTGTAGTTTTTTATATATGTAGGGTTAGAAAAAATCATGTTGGTGGGCAACTACCACTAGCTGAAGGAAGAGTGTGTGAAGTCTCTGAAATAAGATCTCTTACAACCTTCTGTGCCAGAGGAAGAGAGACTAAGAGGATTCACACGGCTTGAACAGTTGAGATGACAGAAGATGCTGAGATGACAGAAGGTCCAGAGAAGTATTTTCAGTACTGGAATTTTTTGGCAGTTACATTTTACAACAAAAGACACCCTTCTCCGCACAAGGAAGGTCTCATTCAGTCAGTCCTTTGGAACAGAGCAGCAGACAGTGCCTTCATCACAACATCACTGCAGGATACACACAGGAGCACCCACGCATCCAGCCCTGTCACAGGTCACTGCAGCAGATCCAACTGCTTATTCACAGGCGAGCGTCTGCCCAGCACTGGGAGCCTCCAACTGCGAGTTCTGTACTGATCTCAGGGGCTCACAACTCCAAATAAATGGCGGTACGATGCAGTGAGCAGCGAGACACGAGGGGGAATGAACAAGTGATTGACTCAACATGTCAAGCCTCAGTGATGTAAGAGCAGGGTGAGCTCGTGACAAGGTCACACACTGAATCAGACACACAAAAAGCCCCAAATCAGCTCTGCTGCCTCAAAATCCGTTCATCTGATTACACGGGAGCCTATGAAGGGAACTTTCCATAGGTCAGACGGATCATAAAAATTACTCCAAAACGTGCATGTTTCCCAAATCACTGGGATATTTCGAGAAGAAACACTGTCAAGGTATACAAGCCTTTCCCCTCTCCGTGCACACACTCCAAGTGGAAAACTCCAAAAGGTAATTCTAGAAATACACACGGTTCAAAACAGGTCAGGATTAATAGGGGAAAAAACCCCAAATGTGCTAACGATACAACCTGAGCAAAATCCACACACCTAATGTATAATAAGAGAAGCAGAAAATAATGTCAGCTGATAATCTGAGGAGGACACGTGGAAAGCAAGGCCACCTCCAACACTCTTATTTGGACACGCTCAATTGTCACCACCAGCCTCAACTGCAGGTTAAAGCTAAAGAGATGGAGTGACGCTGTCAAGTGATTGAATAATGGATACAAGACAGCCCGTGAAAATACACTCAAGAGGGTGTCATCTTCCNCAAGAGCAAGTCTTGGAAAGACTGCTCCAGGACATGCTGGAGACCTCCACAATAATTCCAATAATTCCCAAAATGCGTATTTTTAAAAGTTCATGATATAGGTCTCTCATTTTTGCCCCGTTACTTAAGAAACCGGAGGAAAGGATTACAAAGATGTTAGTTACTAGCAACAAAAGCTGGGAAATACTCACGCAGCCAGTGTTGCTAAGTTTGAGGCCAGAGAAGATTTGGAGACAATACTATGTAGTCAGTCAAGATTAATTATCTGCTCTGAAGCTTTAAAAAACCCCTTCTGCTTCCATATGTGTAACAACCATCTCTACCTCAATGAAAACAGTAAAAAACCCATCAGCAGAGCCTGGCTCTCTCCATTTCTCCTCCTTTGCCTGCCCTGATGACACGCAATGGCACAGGAAAGGTACTTCATTTCCCACGTGATTTTCTTGCACCCAATAACAAGCCTATTACGTGTCCTTCTTCTACAGGTGAAAGAGGAGTGCAAAGAGATCCCAACACAAATGGAGAACAAGAGCCGTGGGATGTATTCCCAAAGTCGCTTCCAAGAAGCCAATGTGGTGGCCCCAGACTGCAAGAGGTTCTGCACCGAGCCTGAAGGCAAAGAGAATGGGGTAAAGACAAATGCCTCACCACATCACAACCTTTCAAAAAAGAGAATAAAGGAGAGGAAGGCTACTTAGGAGAAACCATGTGAGCCAGCAGACAGAAACACCATTTTCCACTCAAAATATCTGTCTCTGCCCAATGGAAAAGCAGCTCATCACAGACAGAAAAGAGGTCTCTTCTCATGAAAGTCAAACGACAGCCAACTTGTAACAAACGACCAACAGGAGCATCAACAACGAGGGCTGTGCCCAGGTTCCGCAAAACAACTCCCCAGCCCATGTGGCCTAAGGGGGCAAAGAGCCTCCCACATCCAGCAGGGGAGCTGCCGGCGCCCAGCTCAGCCCAACCTCCTCAATACCAGTAAGGGCCACCCATCACGCTTCACGTATGTTAGATGGGACCCGTGAGCTGTAATAAATCGCCGACGCAGCAATCAACAAGGTAAAGCAATTAATAAGGGGGGGCGGGGAGGGTGGGGGTAGTTTCATTACTTTAGCTGCAGTAATTAGTACAAGTGGAATGAAACTCTCCTACAAAATTAGGGCAACATAGAAGATGGATGTTTCCTTACCACAGTGTAATTACCAACAAGCCCCCTGAAATCCCCGCAGTCACATACACAGGCTGGACTTACTGAATGGAGGGAGTTGGGCCTGGTAAATCTGTAGTGAGCAAATTTGGGAATGATCTTAAGCGGGTGTTGAGTAAATCAAGAGGATTTCACAAGATAGGAATTATACAATATAGGGATGTAGCAAATTGTTCTTCAGGCAGGGGCAGCTAAACAGGCATTAAACAGCATCAGAAAATGCTATCTCTGCAAAAGCTATTTATTCCCAGCCTACAGATGACTGAGAAATAGGCAGGTTGACTAGCGAGGGACTAGGATGTCACTGTAGGCTGACACTGTTCTGCTATTTATGCTCTCACAAGTGACTGAATTTGACAAGGACAGCTGATAACCTCCTGAAAATAACTGAACTATCAAAGAATCTACGTCTTAGCTAACAGGTTTTGCAGTTTGTAGCAATGCAGACTAATTCTCAATCTAAGCAGATGATCTTAAAATTCTACCCTGGAAGATATTAAGGTGGGATATCTACTGTCCAAGTGACTGCATAACTCCCTTTCCGAGTATCACTATTTGGCTTTTACTGAGAACTTAAAAGTCATCTCGCTCCCTTGCAGCAGGTCAGATACAAACCTTACTGCTTCTTTTTAAAAAAATTTAAATAGTTAGAAGACCCTTTTTTTTTTCCACATTCAATCAAGAGCACATTAGAGAAATTAATCTATGTGGGGCAATCCGGAGGTTACAACTCTCCTGACCAAATTTATATAGCTTGGATCACCCCCAAAAGCACATTTCTTGCTTCTGTAATTACAAACTACCATAGCTCTACTAAAACAAAGTGAAGGTCGGCACATGCAGGCTTTGGAGACTCCATCTTCCAGGTTTCCTCTGCAGACATGCTCAGCTACATACAGCAGGAAGGAAAACCGGGAGACTTCATAGCCTACCTGTTTTTAACATGCCTCAGGTAGAGTGCACGGCTGGCATCATTAACCCCACTGCTGCAGGGCTCTGGGAGCAGCCTGAAGGTATAACTGTGGGTGGGGAGGGCCAAAGCAAGCAGTAGCTGAAAATCAGCCAGAACCTCCTCAAGTGCCTCTGAGAAGAGTGATTCACTGGGCACCTCTAGGCACTCAGTGCATTTTAAGACTGGTGTTTACAGGCTCTTCGCTGCAGCAATGGACCAAATCTGATCACGGCAAAGACCTGTCCAAGTACACAGGGATGCTCCACACAGAAAAAAGGGCAGAGCAGGCACCAAAAATGGGAACAAGAGGAATTCCCAAATTCCCAGGTATTTGGGAGTTGCTCTCGCGTAGGGAGACGTTATTTCATGTGAGCCAAATCGTGGAAAAAATATGGAGAGGTATTTGGTTAAAAGGAGTGCTGTACATAATTACAGATTCCCCAGGGGCAACAACATGAATTGGGAATTGCAGCAAGATTGAAGGGAAATAAAAGTTGTCACCGATGGTAAAAGTAATAATTAATTCTGGAGTCTGCTCTCTCTGTGCTCACCACCAGCACCCCGGTGGGAATGTGCCAGGCTCTTTCGCAGCAACAGAATTATTTCTGTAAAACATTTTTTTAAGTTGCAATACCTCTGTCACTGAAAATAGAGGCAAATGCGAGCGCTTAGTGGGACCTTTGAAACCCCAGCTGTGAAGACTCATTAACTGTAAGCACATTTTCGCAGATGCACAGCTCCGAATCTGACTCATGACTCTCCTCCCATGACAGTGAGACTTGGGATTCAGGTAAAAAGGCTTTAGATAATTGGTATGGATTCTTACTCAGGCAAATTAGGAGGAAGAAGGCAGGGGAGAGGAGACTTAAGGGATGTAGAGAGGGAAGGGAGATTAATCATTTAGTGGTTTTTCTTGAGTGATCCATCACCTGCAGTTCCAAGGCACAGAGGGGGTGGTGCGGGATGGGAATCTATGTTTTATCTAATAAATTTTATGCATCTTGCTCTTGTACGGCGGACAACAGCTCTAGCCTCAAATAACAGGTCAGACTAAAGGCTCCCTGTGGGTACTTACTCACTGAAGATTTAAGTAATTCTGCTCTTTTAAAGACTGGAAATGTTCAGATTTACCAGGCACAACTGCACGTAGGGTAGCCCTCATGTTTGCAGCTCCAGCTTGCCAAAGGACAGGCTAGATACGGGGGAGATGCACAATTAAGAATCTCTCCCCCACACATGGCACATGGAAAAGAGGAGCTTGCAAGTCAGAGCTGACTCAGAGCTGCACACCAGAGGCCTCACCTACAGTCACATACGTATGTGTGTGTGCACGCACGGCTGGGGGAAGCATTTAATGCTAGCAGAGCTCTTCCCGACTGGATTTCAGTGCGAGAACAAAAGCAACATGGCCAAAACCTGCATTAGGAGTCTGTCAGCCACCAGCCTCTGACTCCAGCCAGCGTGCTGACATACGCTGGGGAGGAGGGCAGACCATTTGGTGTCCAGCAGCTCCTTCTCACTGGCATTTCTAAGCCTTTAACAAGTTGCTGGAAACAACATTTAAACCGCAGTGTTGAGTATTATACAAGAATAGTTCTTCCTTTGATGGGTTCAAAAAAAAACCAAAACAACAAACCAACAACCTCATTGGCTTTCCACCACCCCCCCAAAAAAAAAAATATTTAAAATCTTCTAGCAGCATTGACCGAAGTGTAAAGCAACCTGGTTGGCTTCCATGCATCCGATGGCCTCTTCCAAGAGTGAAAACTCCACGCAGACATAGCCATAGTCGTAACCTGGGGACAGCATTTAAATACAGACGGGAGTCATGTTAGTGCTTTGTCATAAAGAAAGCCACATGCAATATTCAATTTCCCTTTCCCTCCAATGAGAAACCCTCTAACCACCCCCCCTCTATTCCAGAATGAAAAGAAGAGAAGTCAGGGACTAGCTGGATGATGATTAACTGGGCAGTTTATCATGAATGTTAATAGCACAGTGTTCCCACTTCCCCTTACACAACTCAGTGACAGGCACACCCTTCCTCAGGGTAAGAAATAATTGCTTTGTGGTTGTTGGGGTTTTTTTAAAAGGCACGGTGATTTTCCATTGCTAGTTTCATATTTTGTGCTACCTTGGAGGCAGTGCTCTCCAAAGCAAGTGTTGGTAAGTCATTTCGAAGTACCTTGCAAATGTATTCAACAAGAACAGCCAGCATTTTAACTGGGCAATATTTCAAAAAGAACTAATGTGATTCCTTCGCCTTTGCTATTTTTCCTTCAACACCTGCTCACTTTTGAAGTCCAATCCCTTGAATTATGAAAAAGTGCAGCAGAGCAGGAATGAGAACTCCCAACTTTTTCATTTTGGTATAGATGTTATTGCACATGTAACAAGAGGATGCAGGAGCTTAAGGTGAGATGCAAGGAACTAGAAAGTCTTTGCTCTTCTCGCTCCTTGGAAAGCTGTCCTCTCTGTCAGTGGCCAAAGGGACCAACTGGTTCAACTGCATCCTCCAGTTACCTGTGCTGAAATGTTACATCCCACAGTGAAGTGCAGGGTCAACACTACAGACGCTAAGACCATCCTAGATGTTGAAATTATCTCCAAGAACTGAGCTCTGAGGAACAATCTAAGATCACAACCTCACCGTTCACAAGCCAAGGCCACCTCACTCCAAAACAGTCCTTTCAAGATCATCATGGGCTGAGATGCTTCTACATGGACAAACAGCAAGAAGAAAAGCTTGGCTCCCTCCTCCAGCTGCTCTTTTGGCCGGTTAGGAGCGAGAGGAAAGCCAGTCTGCCTGTGGATTGTACCATTTTACGCACCTAGCTGTCCTGGCGAAGAGTTTGTCTCCTCTCTTAAAGATGCACATCTCAACACCAGCATCTTAAACCAGGTACACAGCTGGTTCCGTTACTGGTTCCTACTTCTTCAGCCCCTCACATTCCATGAGGAGACAACTCCACGCACGCTTCTTTCAGGCCAGGCATTCCAGCCTGCTGGAAAACAGCCCCCACCGCCCCCAAGCCTATGCCAAAGAACATTTCCTGCACTCTCTGTTTTTCCTTCTCTGTTTCTTTGTACTTAACCACATCAGAGGCAAAGTCATATAAAACTGTTTCATCATCAATCCCTCCTGATTTATTTTTTTTACTGCTGGGACCTCTTTCCAAACTGTTCTAACAACACAATCCTGACTTTGCACGTTTGCCTTTAGAACGAGACTCCAACTTGAATCTAGCTCCTCCTCTACCTCACCTAGGAATTTATTTTCCTTCCCCTGATTATTTTAGCCAATCTGA
>WEIS01003622.1:0-17174 GCA_013389965.1 Todus mexicanus | reverse complement strand
TTAATTTGTGAAGCTGTAATACGTTACAGCAGAGTCTCAACAGCTCTGCTCCTGAGTGTAGCTGGAGTAAAAACCCGCCTGTCTCTTTCACTGGGAGTTTGTGGCGTGTAGAGAAGAGGAGAAGGAACCTCAGAAGTCAGACTCGGGCAGTAAAACACCATTCTTTGCCTGGCAGGGAGTGTTCCTGTCTGTTTCCTAGGCATTTCAATGGTAAGGTTTGTGTTTGGTTGAGGAAAGCAGCTCTGTCCGTGGCGACAGCTCTGAGAGTAGGAACTTGGGAACTTAAATTTACTACAGCGATGCAAAGTGCTGAGCCGCCATCGTGAGCTGGAGCGCGCTCCTCCTGCAGACAGGCGCGTGAAGGCGCCGTGACCGATACAAGGACAGATGGTGTTTGCATTTCTTGCAGCTGAGTTGCGCCGGCTTCTCCAGCGCCCTCCTCTCGCATCAGCTCCTCAAGAACTCCCTGAGAGGAGCCTGTAGAGAGGCGGCTGCTGCCTCTTCTCCCTCGTAACAAATGACGGGGCGAGAGGAAATGGCCACAGGTTGCGCCGGGGGAAATTCAGATGAGATATTAGGAAACATTTCATTAGTGCAAGAGCAGTTTAACCTTGGAACGGGCTGCCCGGGGAGGTGGAGGGGTTCATCCCTGGAGGGGTTCATCCCTGGAGGGGTTCAAACAGCGAGTAGATGCAGCACTTCAGAGCACGGTCTGGTGACCATGGAAGTTTTGGGTAGAAGATCGGACTTGACGATCTTGGAGGTCTTTTCCAACCTTGATGATTCTGTGAGCTGCAGGTACAATTCCAAGGCTGGATTTTTCCTTGTCTAAAATACTCGACGTGTCTGTGTGTTTGCCAGGAACTGAGCTGCTCCTACGGCGAAATGTCAGCCCAGGACCCGGAGAAGGCGCTTCGGGCCATCCTGTCGTCCCGGCAGCCGGACAGAGGCAGGAGGGCTCAGGCTTTCATCAGCTCGCAGGGGCTGCAGCCTGAGACCGTGGCAGAGCTGGTGGCTGAGGAAATCACGCAGGAATTGCTGGCGTCTTCTGAAGGGAAAGGTACTGAAGAGGCTCCATCTCGTATTTGAGCGGGTTTAGGTTGTGAGTGTGGTGCTGGTGTGTCTGAAAAACAGCCCTCGTCCGGAGATATTTGTGTGCTAATTATAGTCAGCGGTGTTGGGGCAGCTGGGATGTGAGGCTTGGAAACCTCGGGTAACCTTGGATAAGCTTTTATACGAACGTTTCTTCTCGGGCATTTTTGTGGTGTTGTAGCAGCTCAGGGTTTATTTTTCATAGACGTAAACTTCATTTATTTTCTTTTTAAAGGGTTGTTTGGCTTTTTTTAATCTTTGCAGCCCCACATCATCTGACTTAGAGAGACTCGCGCTCATTTCTTTGTGTAAAGCGCCGCCAAAGGATTTTCCCTTGTTTTTGTTACTTTTGCTTTGTGAACTGGGGGATGTTCCTCAAAGCAGCAGGACTTTATCTGGGGGACTTTCCTATTTGGGTCGCTTCTGTCTTGCCGCAACATTAACATGGTTCTGTGGGAACCGATGAGCCCGCAGCTGGAGATCCCTGAGTCCAGGGAGGCTCCTCCTCTGCTCCTCTTCCACTCCTGCTGCTCCCCGCGTGCCCGTTCGCTTGGTGAGCTCAGGGGGGTTGGTGCATCTCCTTCAGAAGAGTCCATGTACCCAAAAAACCAGAAAACAAACCCAGAAAGGAGCAGTTTCCTGCTGAATTCACGAGCTGAACTGGTTCAGGAGTGTGAATCAGCCTCTGCCGGGGTGGGGTGGGGCAAGTTGTGTTGTGTCAGGTAGGGGAGAACGTTCTGATTTTCCTGGGTTTGTGAAATGAGCGCTGTAATCGCAGCAGCGGCGCCACTGTTCAGGAGGATTTCAGCTGGCAAAGGACCGGTGTCTGAGCCTTTACGTTGAGCAGTAAAAGCCCAGGAGTGTCTTTAGGATTGTAGTTCCAAGTCCTGAGTCAGTCTGGATGAAGTTCCGTGGGTTTGTTGGTTTGGGTTTTTTTTCCTGTTGATGTAGCTGATCTCACTCTTGTCACCGAACTCTCTGTGTCTCTGTCTCTCTCTCTCTGTGGGCGCAGGACCGAAGCAGGTTCTGAACCCTGCAGCCGAGAGCCAGGCGTTCCTGCAGCTCGCCAAGCTCTGCCAGGACCACACCTTGGTTGGCATGAAGCTGTTGGATAAAATCTCCTCCGTGCCACGTGGGGAACTGTCGTGCAGTAAGTGGATGGGAAATAATACCTGACCTAACTCGTGTGTGGTTTAAAATCACAGCAGAGGGAAGGCAAACAGAGCTGGCGGAAGCGTCTGCCACCCGTCTCAAGTCGGATGGTAAATGAACGGCTCCTCCATTTTATTCTTTGCAGCTTTATACCCCACGGAGGTGTTGTCACTGAACTGCTAAAATATGGCCAAGGGACTTCAGCATCGTTATAGCAGCAGCAAGCTGCTGGGTTAGATGGATTTTAAGAACAGATTTATTGGGGGCCGCTCATCTCCTGAGGAAAGCAAAGGAGGGGAAGATCTTAGAGCGAGTTGACTCATGAGTATTGACATGGGCAGGACTTCCAAGGCTGCTTTGTCCAGAGGGAAGAGCATCTCCTGGATGCTCTGAGCTTTTTTATAAGCCCCCTTTAATTATTGACTATGGAGCCTTCTCTTCTCCAGGCTGAACCCCCCCAGCTCTCCCAGCCTGGCCTCCCAGCAGAGGGGTTCCAGCCCTCCCAGCATTGCTGGGGCCTCCTCTGGCCCCGCTCCACCAGGTCCCTGTCTCTGCTGGGCTGAGAGTTCTTCTGTTCTTCAGTTACAGAGCTGCTGATTTTGGCCCATAATTGCTTCAGTTTGACTTGCCACATGGAAGGGATCACCAGAGTCCTCCAAGCAGCCCGGCTCCTCACCGACGAGCACTTGGCACCTAAGGAGGAGTACGGCCTCGTGGTGCGTGCCTGTGACGCCCTGTGACGCGAAGGCTCCCGTGGACACGGCAGCAAACGCCTTCGCTCGTGAGTGGGGATCTTTCCGCTTCCTCTGAGCTTCCTACTTTGTTATTTCCCCAGGTTCGTCTTCTCACCGGCATTGGCAGATACAACGACATGACCTACATATTCGAGCTGCTGCACGAGAAGCACTACTTCGAAGTGCTCATGAGGAAGAAATTAGACCCAGTAGGTGTTGGGGGGGAAAACTTCCAGAGAGCTGTGTGGCTACATCCAAAACTCACCTAGACCCAGCGAGGTGGAATTAACTGGGGATTTTCATTACCGAGTGTGGGATGAGTTAGTTTCTTAGTGATGAATTAATTCTGGGCTTCATGCTGGTTTTAACTTCAGTTCTAATGAGTTCCGTGCTGCAAGGAGAGCAGCGTTCAAGCTTTAGAGTTCTCAGGTCCTGCTTTGGATTTTACTTCCAGGTGAAGTTTCGTGGGTTTTGAAACTCGCCAGTATTTATAGATTTTGGGTAACACGAACAAATGGGTTTTATCTGTAAGGAAATAAGGGGCTGGGGTTTCTTACCTGATGTAATGGAGTTAAGGTCAAGTATAATATCGCTGTATTTTAAACCTCCGAGGGTGTGTTGGGCACTTCTTGCGCCAGAACAGGTTTGCTCGGGGGTACTAAAGTGCGAATGAAAAAAGCAAGAAAAGCTCTTCAGGTGTTAATCAGCTGCCCCTGTGTGTGCCAGAGCGGGACGCTGAAGACGGCGCTGCTGGATTACATCAAGCGCTGCCGCCCCGGGGACAGCGAGAAGCACAACATGATCGCCCTGTGCTTCAGCATGTGCCGAGAGATCGGAGAGAACCACGAGGCCGCCGCCTGCATCCAGCTCAAACTCATCGAGTCCCGGCCCTGGGGTGAGCGGAGGCGGCGAAACGCGGGGCCCGTTTGTGGCGGAAGGAAGACGCGGTGGGGACCGGAGCTTTGATCGCCTGGGTTGTCCTGGTACCGTCCGTTAAACCCCCCTCGTCTGGTCCTGTTTGCCGGGTTCGGGGTGTTCTGGCACTTGAGTTGCTCTGGCTGCTCTGGTGTTGTCCAGAGTTGAGGTGTTTGGCTCTCAGTGCGATGTCCCGTTCCTGTGGTACAGCAGCAGGTGGGGACACATCCCTGTTTCCCTCACTTGATCGAGACGTGACACTGGGGGGTTTAGAGAGTGTGCAAAGAAAAGCGTTGGGGGTTTATGTTCAAAATCACGCTTTTTTTAATTAAAAAAATACAATTGTAAATCTTTTGTTGCTGTTCGAAGCAGCCTTCGGGACAGACTTGGTACCGGGGCGAGTGTTTATAACTTAGTCCCCTTTATAAATGATTATCCACCTGTTTCTTCTCCCGATTCCAGAGGAGTCTCTTCAGGATGTTGCGAATCTCAAGAAGCTGCTGCTGAAAGCTCTGACGCTCTTCATCGATGCAGCAGAAAGTTACTCGAAGGTAAAATGAGACGGAATCGTGCGATTCCTGGGAGAACAAACCCGGCTGCTCTAGGGAGGGCGAGGAGAATCCAGTCCCATAGAGACGGGGCCGAGGAAGCTCCTGCTGGTCGGCTCAGCGGTGCCAACGCGGTGTCTCGATTTCTGCCCCAGGACTCCTGTGTCCGGCAGTCGCTGCGCTGCCGCCGCCTGACGAAGCTGATCACGCTCCAGCTGCATTTCCTGGGCACCGGTCAGAGCACGATGCTGATCAACCTGAGCCGACAGGACCTGATGGACTCCATCCTGGCCCTGCCCAGGTTCTACCAGGTGCGCTTGGCTTCCTCAGCTCTTATTTTTTCTGAAATCGGTAAACAGCAGGTCCCTGGGCGCTGCGCTCCTGCGAGCGTAATGCTCGGCAATTCCACGTGGCCGCCGAGTCCCGTGACCATTAGCCCCTGAAATCGCTGCCGACGGGACCAGGCTTGGCCGTGTCAGCGCAATCCCTGCGTGGAGCGACGCTTCCAGCAGCTCTCGCTGGCTTCCTGCCATCGCGCAGCCGGGACCTCGGCCGTCCAGCGGCTCTCGCCCTGCGGAGAGTCTGCGCTGGAGCCCTGAGATCTCGTCTGCACTGGCAGCGTCCTTTTGTACCTCTGGAATAAGAAAGGAAAGGGTTTTTTTTTTTAAGAGAACAGCAGCCCCACCGGCGCCTTGTTCACAGGCTAAGGAAGATGATTTGCGGTATTTTGTTACCCTTGTGTTTCTCTGTAATACACCCGCGCTCCCGAAGAGCAGCAGGAGATGGGCCAAGCAGAAGGCCCAGAATATTCCAAGTGTTCCGAGTCTGGGAACGTTCCTGTGGAGGAGCGACCTGCCCTCGCTGCCCCTCGGTGATTCCGGCCTCTGCTCTCCCCGCAGGCGGCGATCGTGGCCGAGGCCTACGAGTTTGTGCCAGACTGGGCTGAAGTTCTCTATCAACAAGTGATCACCAAGGGAGAATTCACATACTTAGAAGAATTCAAACAGCAAAGGCCACTGAAGCCCGGCATGTTTGAGGAGATTGCCAAGAAGTGAGTAGTTCTGTGGGCAGATTGGAACTTTCTTTTTCACAGGCTACGCTAGAGGAGGAACGGTGTCGAGTGTTGGTCAGCAGGGGCGGGAGCTGAGGCAGGAGCACCCAGGGGGGCAAGAAGCCCCCAGCATCTGGCTTGTGGCAGCCCCAGGGGGGCAGCAGGAGCAGGGCAGGGAGCGTCCCCCTGCAAATCCTGGGCACTGGGGAGGCCGCCCCTGGAATCCTGGGCTCAGCTTTGGGCCCCTCTCTCCCAGCAGGACCTGGAGGGGCTGGAGCGTGGCCAGAGAAGGGCAATGGAGCTGGGCAAGGGGCTAGAGCAGGAGGCTGGGGAGGAGCGGCTGAGGGACCTGGGGGTGTTGAGCCTGGAGCAAAGGAGGCTCAGGGGAGACCTTCTGGCTCTGCACAACTCCCTGAAATTCAGGAGCTTGGAGCCAGGGGGGGTCGGGCTCTGCTGCCAAGGAACAAGCACCAGGACGAGGAACCGGCCTCAGGTTGTGCCTCTGTCAGACAGGCTGATGATCGTTGCCTCTGGAGCTTTTCTGTTCCAACTCCCCGTCCAATTCTTTTCAGAGTTAAACAGCACCCGCCGAGCGACGCTGCGCTGAAGAATCTGAAGAGGCTGCTCACCTACTGCGAGGACATCTACACCTACTACCGGCTGGCTTACGACAACAAGTTCTACGACGTGGTCAACACCCTCCTGAAGGACGCTCAGACCGGCTGCTGCCTCAACGACATGCTGGGGAGCTAAGGTGTGCCCCAGGAGCTCCAGGGACACCACGACACGCAGGGTAGCGCCGATCCTTCACCAGGTATTTCCCTCAAGCCCCCGCTCACGGGGATTTGCTGTTCTGGGACAGTTACACCGGGAAACTGGCGGCGGCTGTAAATAGTTAAAGAAGTGCCGAGACTGTGTTAACCTAAAATTGTGTTTTGTATAATAAATCTGCCTCTTTACAATCTACTCGACTGCCCAGTGGATGCCGACGGGCGCAGCCCACGCTGAATTGCTGGGAACGGGGGCTGCAGATCAGGGGTCACGGTAGGAGCGGTGTTGGTTCCATAGGAGCCGTTTCCGAACCGAGAACAGGCGGAACCGGAGCGCGCCGAGAATCCAGCCACTGGCACTGGAAGAAGCAGAATTGGGAAACTCCTGTGGAAGTTTCAGCTCCACTCTCGGATAATCCGTTCTTGGGTTCCAGTCCAGTTCGACTGGTTTTTGTTTCCTAGCGCAGTGATAAAGCGCGAGCCCTGTACGGCTCCCAACAGCACCCGCGGGATTTGCTGCTGTCTTGGAGTAAAAGGCGTAAGTGATACAAAGGGATTCTTACAGTTACTGAATTTTAACTGCTTAAGAGCTTTAACTCTTTCAGAGTCCTGCAGGGCAGGTGGTTGGTACCAACTGGCGACGGGTGATGCTCTGGCAAGGTGAAACTGGGGGCTGATTGAAGCAGGGAGGGGGATCAGGCTTTGACACTGCTTCAGGCAGCATCCCCATTTCCAGGCGGATTCTGTATGGTCCCCAAACCGCCTGCAGAGGCTCCATCTGCGTTCCCAGAACGGGGCAGGGAGGGCTGAGAGCTGAGCAGAGCACGCAGCTTTCGCGGGAAAGGACCCAGCGATCTCGTGCCGTCTAAACAGCGTCCTCCCAACAATCCACTTGCCCCAACAGCCCAGCAAGGTGCTCAGCAGCGACCAACGTGCATTTCTAGCTCGCCCTGTCCTGCTGCTGGCAGGAACAAATCCTCACCCTCCAGCCCCAGCTCGGCTGGAGGTCGGGGCACAGGCCGGAGCTGGGCACACGCGCCCAGCCCAGCACGTCCCGGTTTTGCAACTCCGCTGAAAGAACCGCTCCAGAGCCAGCCCGGCTGAAGTCCTCGATAGTGATTTTTATTAAATTAGTTGCTTTATAAAACATTGCAGATGTCATAATTGTTAACGTAACAATTCGCCCAACTGTAGTAACTGTCGCAGTTTGCAAAGCAAGTTTTGGTTTTGTTTTTTTTGTTGGTTTTTTTTTTTTGCTTGTTTTTAAATGAAAGAAAATGGCCGAGCCGCGAAGGATCAACCATGGCCCAGGAGAGCCCGACAGGAGCTCTCAGCTCCTTACACCGAATCCAGGCAGTTTAACTGTTAAAAGAACACCCAACCCTACAGCTGCATTAGTAGAAATTTAGACGAACGGAAACTGAACTTCACACTCGAGACACAAGTCGTGGTGTTTTCCCGACCGACGCCGCGTCCCTCGTTCTGCCCTTGCCGAGCGCTGGAGCAGCGGCTGTCCCAAGCCTCGCGCTGAAGTTGGCAGTTCCCCTTCGCAACAGACCCAAACCCTCAAGCTCTAACTGCAAAGACAAAGCGACTGTAACCCTGCGTGCGCGCCGTGCCCCTGCCGCAAACTGCTCGTGCTCCGCAAACAGGTCCCCCCGGGGGCGGGGGGTACAGTTAAGGCCGTGTCACCCAACGGTGCTGGTGAGGATAGCGCGCCGGGCTGACTCACTTCCAATTCAGCGGCTGCCGCTGGAATAAAAAAATCAAACATTATCCGAATTTGGGGGGGTTTAACCTGCTCTGGACAGCGCGGGGGGGGTGTCCTCGTTCCGAGCCCGGGCGTGGGGCGGGGAGCGCGGCGCTGTCGCACGGCCCCGCCCCGAGTGAAACCACCAGCACAGAGAGAGACTGCAATTCTGATTGTAGCATTTGGCAGAATTTAAAGGAAGAGAAGTTGTGCTACATGTTTAAGGGATTATGGGCAACAGAAAGACAACAGAAGGGGAGATAAATGTCACATGAAGTCTTCGAAGTCTTGTACGTATTCTCCGTCGTAGCCGCCGTAATCAGCCAGGTCATCTTTCATCGTAGCCTTCAACCCGCCTCCCGGCACGACGCCTTTTTTCTTCTTTTTGGCTTTATTCTGCTTAAATAGGAAGAGCAAGTTTAGTTTAAACCCCACAGGCGTTTGTCATCGATCAGAGCAATGCCACGGCTCTAGGGGTGAGCATTTGTGGCCCCTCTGGCGAGAGCGCTGCTGCTGCCCGCGGTTTCTACCCTCCTGTTGCACCCAACGGCCAGCCCGGACAGTTCCAGGTGTCCCACAGCTCCTGCCCGTGTTCTGTCACCCATCCGACTTTCCCTAGACTCTGAACAAGCAGGGCTAAGCAAGTGCAGAGCAGTGGCTGGTTTTGTGGAATGAGCGAGTTAATTAAGGTTGGAGCTGAGGAACAATTTCTTGGGCACTGTCAAGGGTTGCCCAGGCGTGTCCCAGGCTGCCCAGGGCAGGGGTGGAGTCCCCCTGATCCCTGGAGGGGTTTCCAAGCCGTGGAGATGTGGTGCTGAGGGACACGGGGCAGTGGTGCCCTGGCAGGGCTGGGTTAACAATTGGACTCGTTCTGAAAGCTGCAGTCCCACACAGATCTGTGCTCTCACACCCAGGGTTCTCCCTCACACAGCATCAGATAACCTCTTGCATCACCTTTTCAAACCTAATCCCGTCCCTCGCCTGTGCAGTTACTGCTCCCTTAGTTGCACGACAGCGTAAAAATCCCAGTTATCTGTCACCAAACCTCCGAACTCTGCCGAAGATCAGTCGCGGCCACAGCTCGGTACCGCACGGACACCGACCGGGGATCCTGCCTTCAGGACATCCCCGACAACCACCTCAACTTCGCGACCGCAGCAAATGGAAGCAGGGCAGCACAGAGGTAACGTTCCTGTCTGTCAATTGAGGTTCTAGCATCTCCAGACTCAATCACCTCCTGATTCCCCCACGGGCTGAGAGGATGTAACCCTGAACCAGCTCCCAAGGTTGTCCTTTATCTCCTGCCTCTGCAGGTGGATTCAGTGCGGGAGCCGCCGCCGGCCGGAGCAGCCCCTGCAGCAGGAACACCCCCACATCTTACCTTTTCTTGCTTTTGTTTTTCACTGCATAGAACTGTCAAAGTATTTGTGATCTTTTTCAAATCATCAACTTCCACTGCGTTGGGGGGGAAAAGAAAGAAAAGCTTCGTCAGTATCGTTCTTAGGAGGCAGGTGAATAGTTTAACATCCGCATTCTGTGATAACTGGAAATAAGCGTAAGGAGCCCGGGCAGTCACTTGGTTTAAACCAGCCAAATACCGACGGGTAATTCTGGCCCTTAGCAATCACAATCTCGAGTTCCCAGGGTCCTGAGGCAGCAGCGTGAGCATTGGAGAGAGTAAAACTCAAAAACTGAGAGTTAAATGAACACAAGAATCGTAATGAGGAGGCACCTGAGCAGTAGACTGGATACAGTAGAGAACATTAAAGCTGCCAAAAGGAGCAGTGGGTTAATGATGAATTATTGTTGTGATTATTATTTACAAGAAATGCTCCAAGAGGTCGCGAGTCCTTCGCCTCAGAGGGTCTGGGATCCCTCCAGCCGGCATCGCTGTATTTATCCAGCGCTGGCACATCAAGTTACCGCTACAGCGGAGGGCAGCGCAGGAAACCCTGCAGGGAAAGGGCGCGAGCAACGAGCGCAGCGAGTCCTGCAGCCTCCCAGAGCGGAGGACGGCAGCTGAAGGCAGCTCCAGCTCTCGAGTTACACACAGAATTCCAGGATGATTTATTTCACAGTCCCAGAATTACACAAACTCCGTTTTGTAAGAGCTCCCTTTCGAATGAGCTACTCACGTTACCTGGCTCGGGAAATTACCATCATGAGAATTATTATTGTAGAAACAGCTTCAGGAAAAACAGGCAAGATTTCCCTCAGGTAAAACTTCCCCTTTTAGAAGTGACCGTCTTTAAGTGGCAGGCAGGAGGAGTAACTCTCGGACAAGGACACAACCTGCAGCCACGTCGGTGGGAAGGGAATCAGGGACTGCTCCACGATGCTGGAGTCCCCATCCCTGGAGGGGCTCAAACCCTGAGAGGTGGCGCTTTGTGACGTGGTTTCGTGGCCGGGGAGGTGTTGGGCAGAAGGCTGGACCCAATGATCTTAGAGGCCTTTTCCAACCTTATTGACCCTACGATTTAATGACCCCCCCTCGCGATTTACCAGCCCCTGCACACACACCAGCTCCTTCCCAGCTTCAACTCCAGCGTATTCTGGGATGCCTTTCCCTTAACTTACATGAAATACATACGTCTCGAACTAACGCTTCCAAGAAGCCGGCGTAATGTAACGACTTCTCGTACTGCGTGATTTTCTCTTTTAGGAGTTTGCCGAATTCCGTGAAGTCATCTTTTGAAGAGGGGTTCATGGCATCTATTCCACAAGTGTTATTTACGCCTGCGCAGAAAGACAAGAGGCGTCAGAGGAAACCGGAGCGCTGAGCCCGGAAAGGGGACTCCAGAGGCCAGCAGCGACCTCGCTGACATCCGCTCCTCACCTCCGCAAGCCCAAAGCCGAGGTCACACCAAAGCCACCAGCCCCGCTCAGTTACCAGCCCGCACGCAGAGATTTTGCTGCAAAGTTTAGGAATTTGAACCAGCTCTTCCTGCTCTCCAGAGCAACGTGTGCTACACGAAGCCCTTTAAATAAAGAATTCTCCTCTTAAGCTCCCGAGTGGAAAATGCAGCTGGTTCTTCCCCGCTGTGTTCAGTGTCCCTCCGGAAACTGGGGCAGGAGCCTCCCAGAGCAGAACTTTCCCTGACTCACCACGTGCACAACTCTGATGAAGGAAACTCACGGTCGGGTTTGGCAGGAGAATCAGCACCTGCGCTGCTGCTGTCAGAGCTCCGAACCAGAACGAGCTGCTCCAGCTGTGCCAGGAAACCAGCTCATCCCACTGCCCCGACACCTAGAGCTCACAAACCAGCTCATCCCACTGTCCCAACTGGCCTCCTCGACACCTACAGCTTACGGCACACGCTGCCTGAAGCAAAGCGCCGAGTCCTGCTGTGCCACGCTCGCCCAAAGCCCCATCAAACTCGCGTTGCAAAGCGCCTCAGAACATGAAGAGACAGCACTTGGCTGGTTTCTCTTTTCACACCCTCACTCATCTTTCCAGCAGAAGCAGCAACACGCTGGGAATCTCACGGGGCGTCTTCCCCCTGCAACCTCCTGCCAGGAAAAGCACCTTCTAGTCTGAGGATGTTTGGGGCTCTTGCGATGGGTCCTTAGCACCAGGAGGCGCCTCCAGCAGCTGGAACTTAACCTCCTCTTTATTCCCAGGAACACCCCCAGCCTGTGCTCCGATGGCCAGACCCTGCTCAGTCCTTCCCACAGGGTGCACAGGGTGTGACGCGGTTGTACCCGGCAGTCGCGGCGCTGCCGCAGCGCTGCCAACGCGCTCGGCTCCCGTGCAGCACTTACCAAAAGTTTCTTTCGCTAGCTCAAGGTCCGCCTCCTCTTGCAATTTCTTTAGTCGTAGTTTGTCTGCTAACTGTTCTTCTGGGGTGAGCTCTTTCTGCTCCTCCGGTGCCTCTAGCTGCAGCGCAAAGCGACACGGGGAGAGCGTCACATTTCCCAGCCCGTGAGCAGCGGGGCCTCAAGAAACAGCGGCTCAGGCGGCGCCACTTGAGCAGCTCCTGGCTGAACCCGACAGACCTCGGGCACGGACAGACCCCAAGCCCCCCCAGCAGAGAGTGGCCGCTCTGTTGTTTCACCACACGGGGCGCACAGAAGAAATCGAGATCTGCATTACTTCAATAACCAATTAAATTACACAGAAATTCAAGCTAAACCCCCCCGATATTATTAGGTACAAAACTTAAGCTTCTCAGACCAGCCGAGATCTTTACAGGTCTTGTCCAACCTCCCAAAAACCCGAGATTCAAACCTCGCCTCTAAATTTAACGGGACGCGGAAGAAATAAGGAGTTGTTACCCTTTTTTTAAGCTCCTCTTGCTTCTTCTTCTGTAGCTTTTCTTTCTCTTTTATTTTTTCCGCTATTTTCTTTTTTTCTGAGACTTTCGGCTCTGTAAGACATTGACCAACGCAGCACTCAAAACCTCCGCCGGTAGTTTTTTTTTCCCAACAACTCCAGAAACACTAATGACAGAGGGAGGCCCGGAGCTCAGCGACTGCACTGAGCAGCTCAAAGATGCTGTGTCGGAACCAAACCCGACCCCACGAGGTGGTTTGGCCTCTCCAGACACACTCGAGCCAAGCCCGGTGTCTGTTGTGAGGCTGCGCACAGAGCTGGGTATTCCTTTAGCTCTTACCTTGTTTTACCTCTGTCTCCTTTGCTTCCTCCTCTTCCTCCTCATCATCCCAGTTATCCTGCAAAACAAGTTCTAATTCAGATTTGTTTACAGGTCCTTGTTCAGGTAACGAAGAGCAGGCGTCTAAGGAGCCCCTCTTGAAACACTCACGGCCCCACTGCTCTTAAGTATCGGAGCGAGGACGTCGTGGGAGCTCTAGGAGGGGGCACGGCTTTCGGGAGGTGACCAAGACATCTCAGGAGCAGTTCTCACCACGAGAAGGCAGCTTTTATCCAAAGCTCGTGTTCGTGCAGTTACAAGAGCAAGATCACAAACAGTCAAATCAAAACCCGCAGCAGAAGATGAGTTTATTGAAGCTGCTTCTCTGACCTGGGCGAGTTCCTGGGCCCCCTGCTCGGGGTGCCCCGGCTGGAGCAGGGGGGTGGCACCAGAGGAGCTCCAGAGGGCCCTGCCAACCCCACCGTGATGGATTCTGTGAAATCGTTCTCCAGCTTGAGCACTCTCCAAGAGCCATCACGCTCTCCAGCGCGTTCTCAGGCACCCCTGCTGCAGGAGTCACAGGAACTCTCTGCCTCCAGTTTTCACCTTCGGCACGTTCGAGATTCCTGGTGCTCCTCAGCTCCCACGCTGCGCATCAGCCACTGCTTGCGGCCGCTTCCGTGCCAGAGCCACCAGCTCCTGCTCCTCACAGCCTCTGTCCCGTGCCCGGGGGGGGATGATCCATGGTTCAAAACACCACACGGGGTCCATCCGAACACCAGGGAAGTTCCGTTGCCTACGGGACTGACCTGCCGATGCCATCTCCAGACTTCCCCAGCAGCAACTCTGCGCCTTCCCTCCGACACCCCCCTGAGGGAGGGTTATGGGAATATACATCCGTGTCCTAAAGCTGCTCCAGATTCTAGCGGCGGGCTCCCGCGTGGAGATGAACGCTCTGGGCTCGAGCCGCAGCCTCCACCACGTGACGTACACCCCAGAAGTCAAAGCCAAGAACTCTCGCAGGACTCTAATTTTAGCACCCGCTTCAACTCACCTCACCAGCTTAAGGGATTACATTCGGCAAGACCTAGTTCATGCAAAAATCACCCGTCCCGTCGGCGTCGCGTTACAGGTCAGCTCAAAACCCCGGACTCCTGCCTTTTGCCTTCTCCACCTCACACCGGTCACTCCTTTCTGGGGTTGCTGCAGAACCCGGCGTCTCCCCGCGATGTGCTGACCCAAGCGAGGGCGACACCCGAGCTCAGCTCCAGCTCACCCCGGTTAATTGGCACTTGGAAGGGACTCGGCTCCCCTGCCACATTCCGAGGAGCTGACTTGAGTTTGGAGCAGCGTGACTTTAGCTCCTGTCTCATTAAGAGTGGGCCACACCCACTTGTTCTCCAGCTCCCAGACGCGCTGCCCTGGCCCCTGCCCTGCCCTTCATGCCCAGCGCTGTAAAATTGAGGGATTTTACGGGACAAAACCCCAGCGGAAGAGCACCCGCCCAGGACACCGAGCTACTCGGGGGACTGAGGGAAGTGACTGCACATGGTGGTAGCTTCAGGTGGCAAAGCTGAGAAGATGAAGCTCTGGAGGACACCGTGACCAGGGTACAACTCAAACCTGCCCCCGAGCTGAGCTGCTGGGTGGAATTTCACACTGTGAACTCAACCAGGAGCCTCCCCCGGAGCCCAACTTGCAGAAGAACCGGGGACAGCCTCCAGCTCAGCAGCACCAGAGCAATGTTCACAGAATCACAGATTGTTCAGGATTGGAAGGGACCTCAAAAGCTCCTCCAGTCCAATCCCCCCATTGCCGGAGCAGGATCACCCAGACCAAGTCCCACAGGAACTCGTCCAGGCGGGTTTGAAACGTCTCCAGAGAAGGAGACTCCACAACCCCCCTGGGCAGCCTGGGCCAGGCTCTGGCACCCTCACTGCAAACAAGTTCCTCCTCAGATTCCAGTGGCACCTCCTGTGTTCCAGCTCACACCCGTTACCCCTTGTCCTGTCACTGGTGCCATCGAGGGAACGTTGCAGGGAGGGGAAGCCACAAGATGCTGCCATCTGAGGAGCTGCTCCTCAGCCTGGTGCGCTGAGATCCGCGGGTGTCCCAGCGATGCTCAGCAGCCCCGCTCCTCTCCCAGGCGCTTTGGTTCGCGGCAGCGGCAGAACACGGTTCAGATACTGGGCAGGCTGCCTGTTTGGGTTTTCTCCTGGGGGTGTCACCCAAACATACACCTCGTTCGGTGTTTGGTAAGCTCCAGAGGAGCAGAAAACTGCTTTAGTGGTGTCTCTGCAGCGATGCCAAGGAAGCAGCTTCCCTGAAGTACTTCCCCTGAAGCAGCTTTGGAGAAGCTCAGCAAAGCTCATCCGCATGGACTTATCCAAAACCAAGCTGTTGACAACACCCCCTGGTTTCAGGTGAATAAACCTGGATAAGAGCAGCTCCAACGGTTTCATACGTGCCTTAAAGATCCAGCCCCGCACATCGCTGCCCCTAGAGCCCCCAGACACGGCTGGGAAGCACCAGGAGCTCCAGGGTCGGGGTTCCCAGCTCTGGGGGCAGGGGAAGAAAGGGCTGTGCTGTGCCAGGCGCTGTCAGCCGCACGGTAATGAGCGTGGCTCCCCAGGATGGAGCTGCCCCGAATAAAGTGATGAGAATTCCCTGGCAGGGGGCCCGGCCTCTGGGCACCTCCTCTGGGGGGAACTCCGGAGAGGAGTCTCGGTGCTGCTGAAGATGCCGAGGAGTTTAACGCTGGGGAAATGGGAAGTTCCCGGACTGAGCAGAAACTTTACTACTGAAACATCTTCCCAAATAAACTCCGGCCTCTGAATGCAGACAGCACACTCCGAAAGGCCAGAAAACTTTGTGCTTCTATCACAGACTGTGGCATTTCTCCTCAGCAGGCACCTCCCCGTGAACCCTGCGAACAAAGAACCTGGAAGCCAACGGCAGCTCCTCCCAGGCTCCGCTCTGGGATCTCCGGTGTTGCTACAGGATGAGCAAGGGGAAGCAAACCCGAGCAGCACTCTGTGCGGGGCTGGTCCTGCGCTCCAGGGGCAGCTCTGGCGCTAAAAACACCCCCCTCGGACAGAGCTCAGGAGTTCCACCCCTGCTACCGGCGAGGAAACTCCGCTCCGTCACCAGCAGCCCCATTCTCTGCAGGAGAATGATGCTCAGACACGTTCTATGGAGCAGGAAAGCCTCTCACGTTCCAAGGGAAGAGGAAAAGTCCCCTAGAGACACCGAGCCCAAGACATCCAGGACTTATCTCGGCACCCACAGCTCGGTGCTATCCCCGCTCCTCGCCCGTGGCCGCGGCTGCCGCACACGGCGGCGTTTTGCTCCCAACGTGACGCCCACGGCCGCGCTGGGGTGGGGGGTTATTAAACGTGAGCAGCGAATCGGACGGGCTGCAACACACCAAGAAAGGTGAAAGACAAACTCAGCTGCGTTTCCCACGCCGTTTATAAAAAGAAACGCAGCCCGGGCTCCAAGGACGCCCGTGTCGGTGTTTGCCAGAGACTCCGGTGACAGCCAGCGGCTCGAGCCACCTGGAGCGACGCTCCACCTCGGCACGCGTGGCCGCAGCACCTCTGAGGGTGGCTATTAAAATACCTCAGCAGCTCGAGCCGAGACAAAAAGGTCTGTTTCAGCTGACCTACTTCCATCCCTCAGTCCCCGAGCGCTCCCCGGCTCCTCCCTGAGCCCGCAGCGAGCGGAGGTTCCTGCGGCAGCACCGCTCGGTGCCCCGGGCTCGCCAGGGCACAGCTGCAACCCAGCAGGGCAAAACCAGCTCTGAAGGAAAATCTGCTCTCGCAGCATCAGAAATAAATATCCGTGCGGTTTAGCGCCCGCTCCGCTCTTCCGAACGCTGTAAAAAATCCATTTCAAGCCGTGCCTTAAGCAAACGTGTTTCCAGTGACCCGGGCGCTACCGAACGCAAAGGGCGCAGAGGCGCGGCAGCGCGTTCCAGCGGTGGCGGCGGGGCTGGACGGGGGCTGCGGGTGGCAAGAAGCAAGAAGATGGGGTGGAAAAGTTGCGCTGCTGCAAGAGTGAAGTTTCTGGGCCCTGGCAGGAGCGTGAGGACAGCACTGCCGGCCTCACACGCAGCCCTGAGCTCTCGGCTGGCGCTCCGCGCTCGCAGCTGCGATAGCGAAAGGCTGCGAGGGGCCCAGGGGAAGCAGCCCGGAGCCTGGCGGGGCGCAGGTGGATCCCCGCCCGCGATCAGGAGGCGCCCAAGAAGCGCCTGTCTGTCCGTCCCTCCCTCCCCTGGCAGCTGCAGGGCAGCGGGGCCGAGGCCCGGGCACACAGGCGAGCTCCGGGCGGGGATTAAGGGGCTCTGGCAGCGGCGAACTCGGTTGGCACTTGGCATTTGGGCTCGTCCTCTGCGGCCGCCGCTGCCCTTTCGCAGGTGCCAACACCCCGGAGTCGCCTCTCTGCGGGCGGAGCCGCCAGAGGCCTCCCCGCCGCAGCCCCCGCCGCCTCCTGAGGGCTCCCGGAGCCCCGGTGAGCCCGAACGGGCCCGGGGCCCCGAGCAGCGGCGGCAGCTCCCCCGGGCCGGGCC
>WEIS01003615.1:0-49924 GCA_013389965.1 Todus mexicanus | reverse complement strand
TTTTTTTCTGCCGTAAGGTGACTGTAGTCCTTGTGAAAAATGCCAGATAAGTGGCAGTGAAAAAAGTCTTTAAATTATTCACAAAGCAGGTATTGTTCTGGCAGTCAGCATGTAATGGTCCGCCCTGAGATTTATGCCTACAAAATTCAAAGTTCCCTTTGCTCCCACCAATTCGGGGAGAAACTTATCGTGACAATAATCCCTTGCTGTAAATAGAAACAAAACTGGAGCCCTGAGACCTCCACTCCCACACACAGACTGTGTAAGGTGCAGGGGGTGAAGAAGGAAAGGGAGGCTGTCCAAGAGTGACAGCAAATACAGGCATGAGGAAACACAGAGTGCAAAGAGCAATGTTGATTCAGGTACAAATGTCATGTTGATCTGGGGCTTGTGATGGCCCCAGATGACCCTTCCCATCAATACCTATGGCTTGCTTGCGCCAGTAGCAAGCTTGCTTTCACTCTATAGTTTCCATGAAGGCAAATTCAGAAGGAGAGACCTGCAACCCATGCTAAGCACACATGCTATTTGGTAAACTCTTGGCAATGTGGGCATCTGGTGTGTTGGTGGCAGAAGGTGATGTGGGAGGGGAAAAAAAAAAAAAAAAAGAGGAAAAAAAGAGCTTTTAAGTTGATCACTTTTCACCTAAGAACTGGCAGAATTTACCAACTGGTTCAGCCCAGCAGCCTCCTCTCCTGTGAGGGCAACTTTCAAATAGTCCGTAACAGTAACCAGTGCAAAGGATCAACACAAATCCAAGCCAGAGCTTCCCAAAGGAGAAGGTTCACATCTCAGTGCCTTCAGGTCCCCAACCAAATGCATATTTGCCATTAGTGATCCCTTAATTCCTTCATTCCCATGGTGTGAGGCAGCCACCGCTGGGTTTCACTGTGATCTGCTTTTCTCCTTAACCTCCCTAAACATCATTCATTTCTGGGATGTCTCCATGCATGGTATTTTCATTCTAAGCCAAGGGCTATGAACTGGGTGTAACTGAAAAGTCAGGCAGGTACTGAATACACAGCAAAAGTTCTAATTCCCCACTTGCTCTTTCCTAGCCTACCTTGACACCAGGTTGCCTCTCTAGTCCTTCAGTGCCTGTGCCATTGCTGCTGGCAGACGCACATCTGTGCTGGTGGCTTTTACGTTTGTCCACTAGGGACCACACTGAGATCAGCAACACTGAACTGACAGCAGATGGTAACAAGCTTTGATCCATCTTGACCTGGGCTGGTTATTAACTGATGAGTAAGAAGAAAAAGGCTCCAAGACTTCAGCAGAGCACTAATATTTCTGACTTGAGATCTGGAGATGTAGACAGTTTTACTGAAAACAGCAGTATCCACTGGCATCCTCTCACCACCCCTCTTCCCCCAATCACAGGCACTCCACATGCTGTGCATCGCTCACGTTTCTTCTGCCCATCATTATCCCCGATCTTGTCAACTTGCCAGTTTCGATTGCAAGATGCTGCTACCTGCAAACTGTATTTTGCCTTTGGGGAATTGTAGCATCCTTCTGTGACTCTGTAAATACACACCACAGCACGGTCCATACATCTCCCCTCATTTGCTTTGTGCCACGTCTGCCTTATAGAGTTTTATGAACTTTCAGCTTCCAATCGCTACTTCCACTAACTCCTGCGACAGCCTCAGCCTGCGGTGGGGGCGGATGCCGCCGCGTTCATCTTGCCATTCATATCAGCCGTGAGAGCTACGGCACCTTCCATTCCCCGGGAGTGATTTTCTCCTTAGTTTCAAAACAATGTGTGAAACCCTGCTCTGCAGAAACAGTAGCCTCAGTAAGTTTAAGGATGACTGAAGCTATTTCCTCTCCTAGGGAGGTTTAAAAGCTACAGAGGGATGAATGGGGTTAGACCTATTGCTGCATTTCTAGCAGCCATTCTATTACTGCCCTGAATGAAAGCAGGAATGGCATGTCTAGCCTAGGTTAATAAACCCTGCCGAGTGCATGCCTTAAAAGCACTACGAAACAGCCTTAAGTCAGCTTGAGGTAACTAATTTCAAGCATGGCTGTCTAGTGTGCCTGTCATTCCTATTGTCCTTCCAAACTATTTCAGACATTTTGAGCAGGGAGTACTAAGCTATGAGTTAGCAGGGGTTGTGACATTAATGGTCCAAAAAGGTTTAAGCACCAGGAGGGAAGGATGACAGCGCTTAACAACTGGTGGGAGTTTGGAGGATTCCGCTGGATCTCTGGTTATTAATAATAAGGCTTCGCCTCGGAGGAAGATGTGACAACTATCGGAGGTAGGATTTGCATGGGAAACAAAGGGAGCTGTTGCTGTTCGGTGCCCATTGTTTGTGCTTTGCTCTCTGGCTTTCCAAGCGCAGCCAGGTGCAGTCGGCAGTGGCGAAGCGGCGGTGGTGGGGAGGGGGTGATGGGACAGGGGGGAAAGCCAAGGGTGGAAATACTGTTGATAGTCCTGCGTTTTATGGTAGAAATGCCTTGACGACAAACTGGCTCAATCTTGCTGCCTGCTGAGTGTGCATTCCACATTCTACGAAGTAAAATACATAGAGGTCATGCAGAAAACACTTTACTCCTTTTCTACTGAGCCAGCTGGGCTGTTTCTGAGATTGGAGAAGGGAGAGGGGAAGCTGCCCTGAAATAAAAGGGGGAGAGGAAAGCTGTGGAGCCTGTAAGATGAGGGAGATATGCTATTAATGTGTAAAAGTGTCTGGAGTGCCACCGATGTCATTTGAAAATGGGGAAAACAGAGCCAGGGTAGGGGGCGGAAGGGATTTTCCGCGTGAGAAACTCCTTAGGTTATAACCTATTGCAAAAAAAAGGCGTGATGTGTCCATCCATTTTGCATAATCAACGCTTCCTCTGCACTGTTGGCATTGTTTTACTGGATGAGAATTGTCATTTCAGACAGAAAAAGATGATTTTCTCCTGTGCCACTGCCAGCCCCCTGCCACCCTCCCTCCCTCTGACAAACAACAGTGTGGGGAAGGATGGTAACGCCACTCAGCTGCAAGCTGAAAGGGTTGGGGGTGAAGGCTGAAGCGGGAATCAATGGTCAGTAGTAAAACAGGAAAGCTTCCCCTTGAAAAAGCTTGTTTCTTCCCAGCCAGAAGTCCAAGAGGTGATGTACAAAGTTAGAAGCCTCATGTACTTTTTTATGATGCGCCTGTTTAGCATCACTAGACAAGAAAATGTCCAAACACCAGAGAGTCGGGTCTGCTGGGTGAAACAGGGCAGCGAGCTTTGCGTGGAGTCCTGGTCACTGCTGGGCTGCGAGTTGGTATCTTTGTTGTTGTCTATCACCCGCATCAAGATAAGTAGTGGGAACTTAATGAATGACAATCTCGTGTCCATGCATATGCAGAATCCTTATCATTCGGTGTGTTCGACCTGAGCACGGTGTTCCTGTGTTGATGAATTGTTTTGGATTGTGCATTAAAGTTTAATTTCCAAACAAGAGAGAGACCTCAGAGTGAGTGGTATTTAGTAACAATAAAATGTGCTGCTTGTGGAAGTGCTTCTCACAGGAGCTATTAAAATGCACTTAAAGAAGCTGAGACTCATATCTTGCAGTAAGAAGGATCGTATCACTTGCTGTGCTAAATTTTAGAATTAAGGTTATGATGCCATTTTAAATCTACGTTAATGTGGGTGTCATTAAGCAGACTTTGCAATACTGTTGTCAAAAGCTCACAAGTTAGAATTCTGTTGGACTGATTGTTTTCATTAAATCTTCATTAGTAAAAGAATTCCTATATAGCAGGGACGTACCAAGTAATTTGAATTTATTCACCCTAACTAATGTTCCCTTTAAGGAGAACTACTACATTGTAAATAGGTCGTGATATAACTCATGTAATAACAAAACACTGATGACAATTTAACAATGAAAATGCTAAATGCATTCAGTCAAATTAAACACAGAATGTGCCAAAGAGAAGAAATATTGCATCAGGAATGGTAAGAATTCCTTTAAGAAACATAACATAAATGTTCCCCATTTGATCCAAGCAACAACTTTTCAGTCAAGTGCGTTAATTTGCATTGCAAATTGGGGGGAAAAAAATCATTTGTACACTACTTGGTATATAGTGATAACAGTGAAAACTTTCTGCCAAAGAAATTGTTCCTAGCAGTTTGCAGCATGGATCAAAGAGATATTATGCAGAGATATTAAATCTGTGTCAGAGATGAGCAATGCATGTGGAAATCAAGTACCTATTTTTTCTTCTCCATCTCAATTCTGTCCAGAGGCTTAAATAATTTTACTTCAGTACCTGAGGGAAGGGATAAAACCAGAAGGAGGTAGGATACTATCTTCAACCTGCGCCCAGCCAGAGACTTCTCAGGGGACTGGAGCAAGTCCCCCAGCCTCTTGGAAAATGGCTAGGGGAATAGCCCTGCCTTGCAAATAAGGGGTAAGGATAGTGTGTGCTAATGATGCAATGGAAATTCAGCCCGGAGTGCTTGTGGAATGAGGCTGAGTGTAGAGCTCCAGATATGGCAAAATGCAAAGCAAAATTTTGTAGCAGGAGAAGGTTAACGTATCAGGCATTTTCAACTGTAAAATAAGACGTATGGCAAATCCCATAATCCAAAACTAAATCTGCTTTCAAAACTATTCCAGACAAATTTGCCACTTAGAAAAACTTCTGCCAGCAGCCAATATCCATTCATCTGAGCCTGTCAGAAGTGACTCCAAATTTCTCAGCGTTCCCTTTGCTCCATCAATGTACAGCAGACAACGAAGCAAACTGCATCAGATTGATTCACTGTGTTAAGAAACAATTTCCCTGTTTCCTTCAGAAACGCAACAAGTCCTTTTTGCCGTGAATCTCACTTGAGCTTCTACTTATGAATCGTCTGTGGAGCTCATGCAATTTTCTAATTTATTTAATTAATATTATTTGGGACCTTCTTGGCTTACAGATCTTTTGGGAATGGCAAGTGTTTTGCAAATTCATACTGTGTTGCTTAGTTGAGTCATGTGGTGCTCCTTGATTAGGTGATTTGTGCAGCAAACGCACAGAAAGTGAATTGCAAATTTCACAACCGAGTATACTGTTTCATATTGGATTTCCATCACTATCTGAGCAGTTGGGTTTAAAATTCATGTCTTGCAAGTAGTCATATGAGCAACACATAAGCACTGAAGTGCTCCCACCAGACAGATGTGAGAGCTGGGTTAAACAGCATTCAGTTCCATATGAATATTCATGAAAATTGTTTGAATTCTTGCAGCTTTATTAAAATGAATAGTCAACACCATCCATTGCGCACTGCGTGGGCCATTCTCTCGTGGTGTTTGCCATGTCCTCATGTTTTCCCTAACTCTTGTCTAAGTCCAGGATGCCAAAATAAAAGGAAGAAACACCTTCATGGAAATTTCTACATTTTCCACATTGTAGCCTCTCTTCATTGTGCCTGTCTTGCACATTGTGTGGCATGAAGAGAGCCAACAGGGTGGACAGCAGAACATCAGTGGTGATGCAGTGAGTGTGTGCAGGAGAGTAGACATGGAAAGAGGGGAAGAGCAAGAGTGACCGCTGGCTGAGGCAGGGATCAGCCGTACACAGAATGTGTACATAGGAGGTAGGGATTGACAAAGTGTGAACACAAATACACCAGTATAATTTTTAACAATTAATCTAGTGAATTTGTGTCATTCACCTCAAGGTTTATAGTCTTACCAGACCCAGTCCATGGCAAGCCCTGGAGCTGTTGCTCCCAATCCTTCTCCATGCAGGTGCTACATGAGTGCTTGCCATGGGTGCAGTCAAGCAAGGGGGTAACATGGTTTAGCTTTTGCTGTGCAGGGATCTGATAGCAAGCCGTGAAGGTATGGAAGGGTCGTTAAAATAACAGACAAGAGGAAAACTGACTAATAACATCTGATGCATGGTTTAAAAGCAGTGAAAATCAGTTGGGCAAAGAATTTCTGTCAAGTCTTTTTCTCAGAGAAAAAAAGAGAAAAGAAAAAGAAATTTGCTGTCAAAACACCGAGTTCTTTTGACACAGAAACAAATGAGAAGGAAAAGGTTATAAAGCAGGAATATACTTGCCTTTTGAATTATTTTTGCACTGTATTAATGTCATATAGGAGGAAACCTCAGGTGTCCTACTGAGTGAGCTATACAGTCCAACTACTTCCTACTTTGTAGTAGTTGGGGACTCTACGTAGACTAAGTCAAGTGTGTGCTGAATCAACAGAGTTGCTGTGACTGCACAGAGCCAATCAGCAGTGTTACACCCCCATTAGATGGCCTTTTTTACCTCATCAATTATTTTTAAGTCAAATGATCCTAGATATCTAGATTTATTCAAAAAAGACAAGTGTGCCTAAATCACATAAAGCAAATGCTGTGCGTGAGCCACACAGCAAGAGTCACCATGGGCAATACACGTGCTCTCATATTCTGTCAGGGCACGTGTAGCACCAGATTAACACTGCTCAGGGAGAGTAAGAGAACAAGAAGATTAGAGAAACTAAAATCAAAGCAAACACAGAGAATCTTTGCTAGGACAAAAATTGACTCAATGTAGTTTGGAATGAAATCCCAACTTGAAACTCCCCCTGGATACGGCTAAAACTACTATTAAGTCTTCAAATACTTTTACTGTCTTAATATAAAGTTGTCCTATTCCCCGTAATTAACCCCCATCTCTGCTTGTGGCAAGTGCGATGATTCTGTATGGACCACTTTTAAAGTAGTAATTCATTTTTAAAGGGGAAACAGAAGAAAATCCCAGCTCTCTCTGCCCACATTGCTGGTTGCCACTCTAGTCCATGCCTTGATGCCTCATGCGTGGTTGAGAGCAGAGAGCTCCCACTGATAAGCACTGTAGGGACACACAGCAACATCTTGGAACTGTAGCATCTTCTTTGAAGATCCTTGAAAGGCCTGATGCAGCAACACAGTTACAAGTATATGTGGATGTCCCCAGTGTTTATTTATCATCTACATCTATAACTTCACAGAATGAGTGACTTGGCAGCTCAGAGGTCCTCAACAATCTTTCAAAACTACTCTAGGGAATGTACAAGCTCTTTAGATAACGCTTGGCGTCACATAACTGGACAAAACCTCATCAAAGCCTGCATCAGCCTATCTCGCCTGCTGAACCCTTGACACTGATCAGCACAACTCCCCATCATGAGGAATAGGTAGACCCAAAAGCAGTGGGGAAGGTGTCCCTCAGAGAAACAGAGAAAGACGTCAAACTAGCTGTAGATGTTAAGTGTCCCTGAAAGATTGAAGGGGGGTTGTAGATAGATCCAGAGACTGCGGACATGATGGGCATCATCAGCCAGGACCTGTAACCCAGCCATCCCCAGGTACCCAGCAATTTTGTCTGAAATCAGTGTTCCTCCAGCTCATTGTGCCACTGCATTGCCCTAAATGAACCCCTGCCAGAAGGTTTTGAAGACTAGAAGAGACAAAAAGAGCGTATGTCCTATTTCCCCACTTCTGTTTCCATGGATCAGAGATCAGTGTGGGACTGAAGTTTCTTCTTAAGCCCAAAGCAGTTCATCTGTCCAAGGTTGCCATCCTGGCAGAAGCCCTCTGGACAACACTGTCCTTGCATGTCTGCTGAGGCATGGGACCAAAGAAGGGACAAGACAATATCTCCTACCTTAAAGAATTGTTGCAGAAAACATTCCATCTACTTGGCTGTATTTTACTTGCACGCAAGCTATTTTCCACCTCAGCAAAGTGGAACTCCTTCCTGACAACCATTAGTTATTTGCAAATTTAGATAGGCCTTATAAATGTCAGGCTCCTGAGTGAATAAATAATGTTTCGGAGCAATAACTTGAAATAAGTCAAACTAAGAATGGAGAGAAGACCAGGAGCGTGGTCCCTTTGGGACACACTTCCTACCACTTCTAATTAATATCTGGTACTTAAAGCATCACAGCGCATGGTTAAATCAAAGTCAGAGGAAACAAAGGAATATAAAATGCTTCTGGAGACATGCCCCTCTCCATCCACAGGAGCGGGTGTGCTTCTCAGTGCCACTGCCAAACAGACTGACTATCTGACCTCGTTTTTTTGCGGGGACAACCCAAGGGACCCAGCAGCCAGGCTGCCCTGGCAGCTTGCAGCTGCCTCAGGGCTGGCGTTCCCCTCTCCTGCTGCCTTCCACTTCCACAAGCCACTCCCCTCCTGCACCTTCCCAGGCTCATCTGGCCCTTTGGGGAACCAGTTAACTTCACAAAACCTTCAGGAAACTGTGCTTTGGTTTTGAGCTGCTGAGGGAGCCCAGCTGAGAACCAATGAGCACCAGAGCTGGTGCAAGAAGAGCAGGAGAAGAGCATAGTCAGGGGTGAGGTATGGGGAGCAAGGAACAGTCACGGTCCTGGCACAGCACATGCCTAGCTTAACACCCCCAAATTCCTCTATCCTAAAGGGCAAAAAAAGACAACAGCTTTTGTCTTTTGGAAAAAAAACAAAACCAACCCAAAAAACCAATCCCCCCAAACAAACAAAAAAGCCCACCTATCTATTGGCGAGCAGTTTTTAAGCTCATATGCTGAATTCCAGAGCTGCTGTTGGGGTGATAGGAAAAGAACAAATTTGACTGTGAAAAATAGTCCTTACAGAGGAGGTGTAAGGAGAACTGCTGTGATTTGGTGAAGCTTACTGATCCAGCAAATAAGAGCTTCAGAAAGAAAACCTGAGTGGAAAACATCAATGCAACTAGGACATCTTTCAATTCCTTCAACAAAGCAGAGAGACTTCAAGGCACAGGGAGCAATAATCCAAGCAGGGAACAAAGGAAGTTCATTTGTAACCATAGCATGTTATTAACGGGAGGATCTGCAAAAGAAAAGTCCCCTGGTTTTTGAAAACCCATGTTAATGATGCATCAGAGTGTAGCATGAACTTATGACAAATTCTCCCTCTTTGCTTCCATGTAACATGCTGATCTTGCCACTGCTCTGCTCTTTGAAAGCTCCGTTGCTCTCCTAAGTATTAGTTGCGTGAAATGTGTATTCCCCCATCTTGCAAAAAGCATCACAGGACATTCTGTCTGATACTGAAATACCCCAAGGAGTCCACAGCAAAATCTTTTTTGGTAGAGTTTTATTAAGATGGTCCAGTAATTTAGTGCAGCTTATTTGGAAGGATTTTGTCACAGGTAAATAAGGGGTTTTGTGGGTTTTTTGCTTTTTTAAAAAAAAACCAAACAAACCAACAAACCCACTTTTACATCTTCTTACTTTCTGTTTTAGTCATATTTCAAGTGGATTAGTATAATCTTTCCTTGGCCAAACTCCACAACCAGTCTATTCTGTCATTGTTCTAACCTGACAAAAAGAAAATGACTGAAAGCAATTAATTAAAAACCTCTTCAGAGATGCATATGTGGATGCGCTTATTCACTAAGAACTCACAAAATAACTCTGCATTCTAAAACAATTTATCTGGTGCATTAAGCATGAACGGGATGTCTTTGTTAGGTGTGCCTGCCTTTAGATGGTTCCCTACGTGAATGTGCTTGTAGTGTAGAGATAGCAGTAACTCAGCTCAGACAGAGAGGATCCCCCTTTAAACTAGGTTTTTGTTTCTAGGAGAGTTTCTGTTTTCTTTTTTCTTGAGTGATGAAGAAGTTGATTGATTTCAAGTGAGGAGTCTTTCCCTGCTGGGACCTGGCCTGTCAAAAGCCATCACAGAACTTGCAAAATTGTGTCATAACACCAGAAGCCCTAAATCTGCTCCAGAATCATCCAAGTTCAGGAAAAATTCCCAGTAATTGACAATAGAAGTTTTCGTAGCAATGATATTCTGTCAGACTGAGACATTACTTTCTGTGCACGGGGCACCCACACAGGGGACAGCATTAACAAAAATAAGAAACTCTATTGACATGAATGAATTTGTCATCAACGAGAAGACCTGGGTGTCTTCACACTAAAACCTTGGAATAGAACATTAATAAACTGTTAAGATTGATCATAAAAGCAAAGTCCCATTTTGTAGTTTCTTTGATTTCTCATGAGCCAAATAAAAACTCTAAATTTCCTTGAATTCAGAGTGAAGAAGTAAATCAGGACTCTTGACCTCAGAGCTGTGCCTGCCTTTAATGAAACTTCAGCACATCTGTGCCATGAATGCAAAAAGGTGCTGGCATCCAGTGCAAAGTGCAGAGGTTCTCCTGACAGAGCAGAAAGAAGTTTCCTCCTCCTAGGTGTTCCTGCTCTGTGGTGAGTGTTCACCTACGGAGGCAATGCAGCAGCCCTGCTAGTCTGCAAACACACACCCCAGACAACTGAAATATAGCTACGGAGGTTCCTGGTCATTTCATGTACGCCACCTCCTCTTTGAGAAGGAAATCTTAGATAAAGGAATTTCTCCAGCCTCTCTTTGTTTCTAAGTTCACTTACGCTCTCTTCAGACTCCATTAAAACATGCTATTTATCTCCTCTTTCCACTCTGTCTACTTTTTTCTACTCTTCATTCTCCTGCCTCTATTTAAAAAGCCTCACATATCACAGCGTGCTGGTCACTCGCCAGGTATCCAGATGGTACTTATGTACCACATTGAGAGGTGCCTTAGAAATAGCAGGGAGAGAGAGAGGGAGGAAAAAGTATCACTGGAAGACATCAGATGCTCTTTTTGATAAATGGCAGCTGTAGATCTAATTAGTCAGTTCCATCCTTTGGAGAAGCTGGGGAAACAGCAACAGTTGCAGTCCCACAGAGCAACCAGGTGAGGACACGTCTCTCACTGTCAAGTTTTAGGTTTCCACTCAAAACATTGTCAGGTGGATGGTCTGTCTGTCCATCCCTCTTCTTTAAAAGACACCAGGTTTTCATCTGGATGTGAAGGTTTATCTCAGTGCCTGTCACCGTACTGCCTCAGCACCACCACACTGTGTGTGTGCTTCTGCTCAGACAACTGGTTTCTATATTAAAGAGCAAACACTGCTCACCTTAATTGTGTGAGTATCCCTCCGGCAATAATCAGGCTAATTGCCTCAGTAAGGCCAGCAGGATTTGGCTCTAAATCAACCACCAAAATTATTTAAACATAAGTGCATGAGCTCCTTTACAACTCCAAGGCCCTCTCATTAAACATTATTTACATCTCCAAAATGTGCTTTCTTTTCTGTTTTCCGTTTGCTAAGGACAAAGATAGAAGGATGAGGTGTCAGGAACACCTGCGTGAGTAGGGGGCTGAGCCCACCTGAATGCTATGGGAAGGAAGACAGGTCTCCTTCCCCTTGACTGAAATGCCTTGAGAAGTCTGCCCATGGAAACTCACAAGTTAGATCATGTCTGGGGATCCCACCAGCCTTTGTGTGTCCTCGCAGGGATGGCACAAAACTGCAGAGGAACCTGCCAAGAAGGGAACCACTGCCCAAAGCTGCTGTGGCTGCGTGTCTGATTTAGACCTTAAACCATGAGATAATGTATCCTTTAAAATAGTTAGCTTGCTCAATAAAACTGGTATATGCTCTCTTTACCTATAGAAATTTCAAGATACATATATTTTATCTTTAAAGCCTGTTAAGCAATTGATGTATTTCTTGTGGGAAATATTTTAGCATGATAAAGAAGTACCAGCAGCTTCATTTTAGCAATTGGTTCTAGAGAGGACAGGGATATAACATCCCCAGAGTTGGCTGGTGTGCTGCACTGGACACTCCCCAAACCAAGGTACCTGGACAAGGCACTAACAGGAAAGGCTTGAATCCCACCTCCACCAACTTATATGTGGCACAGAACCAGCTCTTGAGGCTGACCTTCAATCAGTCTTTCAGAGAACTGAATATTTTTAAATAGGGTTTTGTGCCATTTAAACTGTTTCTATAACCTTAGGTCTCAGGAGGAGCCCCAACCTGGGCTGTGCTCGGTCATTCCTGTCCCATTAGTAGGGGCGAGCTGTTCATTCTTGCCACGTAACTTGGTGCTGTGGGATCTTTCCATGACCCACAGCAGGAGCAACAACTGCCACTCAGACTCGCAACTGTGAGCTTCTGGGGTGTCAAATTAAAACCCCAACATGCTTATGGAGTTTAGGGACCCTGAGGGCTAGGGAGGAGGTAAGATGGTCAGGGGACCACGTTTTGCACCTACAACCTGCCTTGGTCCTGATGAGTTGTGTAAGTCTCTTACTGGAGCTGAAGCTATTTTCTAAGCAGTCCCAGTTCATTGCCTGTCCTCTTGCAAAAATCTCTACACATCTCTAATAATTTTCCCTGTCAATCTCTGCGCTCCTTTTATATCCATTAAAGACCTTATGAGATAGGATGACCAGAAATGAAAAAAAGATTTTGAGGATAGAGCATGCAATTGATTTATGTTAATGGCATTGTAATAATATTTTCAATGTTTGATTTCTTTTTCATTCTGTACACAGCTGAAATGTTGATTACTTTTCTATTCTTCTCCCATTTATTGAACAGCCACTCACATTAGGCTCCACAAATTTATTCTCAGGTCTGACTCCAAAGCAGTTAAAAGATAATTAATTTAAAATCCACCAACACACAAGAAGTTGAGGTGATTCTTTCCAATCAATCTTACGAGAATTCATCAATGAGTTCTACCAGCTGTCAAGCAGCTCAAAGATTTGCCTTTGTAAAGCTCCTCCAACTTGACTAGCTTTGACACATTTAACAACTGTTAATACTTAAAAAAAAACCCCAACCCTGTAATTTCTATTGAACCACACCATAAGCCTTAGAAATCCCCCAGATGTGCATGAATAAATATCATAGTCACCTGTGACAGAATCCTTAACGATTTTTGCATTTCTTTCCACCGATATCTTTCATCTCTTATGCGTATGTCAGAGATTTAAAAAAGCTAAGTAATGCCAAGATCTGTTAGGAGTTTATAAAGGCAATCAGAGAATAAATGTCATTGCTTAATTTTGCCTTCTTTAATATATTCTGCCTTGAAAACTATATGAGATGTCAAATCCCCTTACCCTAATGGGATTAGAATATGAAAAGCATCCCTCAGTGAAGGAGGGGGGAAAAAACCTTGACTATTTCGATGGAGTTTGATAACCCAGCAGAAGGGATTATAGAGCACAGTGCCAGTGGTAGCCAGAGACTGAGTATAAAGATGTGTTCTAGTCCTGTTTGTCAACTAAAGATCAACAAACTGTTCTGGGCAAAAAGCAGCCTGATTCTTGTCTCAAAGTTAATACAAAATCGACTAAAATATTTAATCAGAGGTACGACAAAGACACTTGCCTTTCTTCTGCTCATTACAAGGTGGCTGTGCACTGCCTGATGTTGACTTGTGGGAGACAGAAATACAATATCACAAATTCAGGATCTGCTGAAGGCTGCAAACATCAACAATAGCAACACGAGCTAGATTTTCAAAGCAGCTTGGTATCAAGAGTGCCTTCAGACTTCCCTGCAAAATGGAACACTGAGAACAGGGGCATTGGTCTTTCATTTTCAGCCTGCCCTTATAAAACCACCAGCAGTTATCACGCCTTTCCCATAGGTTAGAAAATAGGCATGATGTGGACAAGTGATTTTATGTTAAGGGATTTCAAGGTTGCAAATGGTCACATAAACCTGCTTTGTAACGGTGTCACCTAATACCAAAAAAGTCTCTATTTTTTGTGGCAAAGCACTCATGTTCTTAGCTGCTTCAAGGAGAGGCACAGGAGCGAGTCCTCAGCATGAGATCTGAATGTGTATCTGTGTATTCAGTTCATGAGATTGTGTGGAAACACTTGCATCCCTTCATGCACGTTACATAAAACAAAGTAGCTACTGAACTAATAAGCATGATTTCATCTAATTTGTGTATTTATTGTTGATGTGTGAGACACGATAGCCAATGAAAACCTCAGATTGTACCAGGCAGAGAACAAACATCTATAGCTGTAAAGATCAATTAAATGCATTTAGACATTGCACATGAGCACAACTCTTTCAAAAGGCATTGGACAACCCCATGGGGATTGCTTGAGCCACGGGAGTAGAGGCATCACCCCATTTATCCCACGCCTGTGAATGCACCAGTGGGCTTTGAAGATGTACAGAGCAGGGTCCTGCATGGAGGGGAACCTGCTGAAAAAAATGAGCTCAACAGGGCAGGAACTCGTGGGTTTCACACCATATGGTGATCCCTGGCCAGTCTCCAGGCTGGATTTTGGCAGGACTGAAGTCCCACTGCAGTCAAAGCCCTCCCACAGCCTCACCCAGGCACTTAGGGCTCTGTATCTTGCCCCTACCCTATGCAGGACAGCAAAGCAACTGAAGTCTGACAGATCTGAGTAGATCTTTCACACAAGAAATGAAGCCCCAAGTCTATGCACATCAGGTGTGGAAGTTTTGCGCCTAAATGTATGTTTTTGCGATGTCTCAGGGGGGCAGGGCGGCAGTGAGCTGGCCATGTTTGGATTACCGTTGGCATTACCCTGCTGGCCATGCCGCATTCCTTCAACACCGAGGTACCTAGTGTGTTGAACCTCACAAGAAATGGGTGAAACCACACCAGCTCCAGATGGCATACAGCACACTGCTATGAATGCAGCAACCTCCGGCCACCTTTGCCCTTGCAGGCTGCTGGCCACCCTGCAGCCAAGCGCATTGACCCGGTGTCAGAGCGTAGCCCAAGGGCATACTGAGCAACGAGCCAGAGCTGCGCCTTGTACAGGGAAGGTCACATAGGGCCCAGCAACTAAACACACACACACGTTCTCTCTGGCTGCTTGGCTTTCCTGGAGGGCCTTATTCATATTTCTGAACTGCTTGGTGTGAGCAGCAGAGAGGGATGAAAGATTAGGACAGTAGCAGCTGCAGATGAATTGCTGTATCGCAGGTACTGAATGATTGTTTTGCAACTCTCCGAGGCTGGTTGTGTAATAATATCCTGGGGTAGAGAGCAGCAGAGTGGTAGTGGTCTGGCCAGGGAAGTGAAAGGTAGAAAAATAATTAGAGATTGTGCTGTTTTCTACCTCTTTCTCTCTGGCTATTTTTTGTTCTGGCTGGGTGTGCTTGTGTACTTAGAACATCACGGGAACCGGATCATCAGCTCTTCTTTCAAAGAGCTTATTGCCTGCCATTAAATTGCACTGTATGATACTGTAAATCCAGAAGAGTGACGTTTTCATTCATGAGGTTTCACAGTAACTACAGAAACAAATCTTCACACTCTGAAGCAGTTATCTGCCTTTCAGATTCCCAGGCACGCATTTCCCAGGATAGTATTTTTTTATCCATTCCTTCTTAAGTATTATTTTGTGTATTTCTGGCTTTTACATGCACACGAGGAGGAAATATTGCTTATCTAAACACAGCTCCTTTTTCCCTCTAACTCATCTTTTTCATCTCTAACTTACTTTATTTCCAGACATGGAAAAAAAAGTTACAAATTATATCTGACAGCATCTCCCCAGCTCCTGAGATTTCAGATATATCTTGCTCTGTAGTATCTTTTTTGCTAAATCTGTGTGATTAGGACAGAGTATGTGTTGCAAAAATAAAACAAAACGTTTTGCTATAAATTAACCCTGATTTCTCCATTCAGATTTGAGTAATATTGTCAAGTTATTTCATCTTATGTTAACTCCTCGTTGTCTTTACTATCCATTCTCACAACTGAAAAATTGAACTACTACATGTGAAAAGTAGTTTTTAACACAAGAAAATGAAACATTAACCCAAATTCCTAAACTAGCAAACTTCAGAAAATGTAAACCTATGGCTGTCATCTATATCATCGAGTGGTAACAGCATCACAACTGAAGATTAAAATCCTCAAATTCAATCACATTCCAGGATTGTACAATGCCACATACCGGCCCAGAAGAACTGATCCCTACTCAGTAAAGGGTTTGTGCTTTGAGTGAAAATGTGGGAAGAGGGATAGTATTTTTTTATTTGAAAGCAGATGAGCAAAGTCCCAGAAAAATCACTCATGTTGTCCAAAACAACACAGGAAGCCTGAAACAAGGTTAGCAGTCAATCTCCCACACCACAGCACAATGACTAACTCCCAACGAATGTCTCCCACTCCTACATTCATGCAATCATGCCCATTTTTGCCTTATCCCCCGAGTCAGTGCACTTGGTGTGAGAGGTACCACCTCAGTAAGACAAATTCTCTTCCTATACACAATCCTGTCTTCACAGCCAGCCAGCAACTCTCCTCCAAGAAAGATACAAGAAATTCCTTAATTGGCAAATGCAGGATAATCTATGCCAATCCTGACAGGGATTAACTTTAAGCCTTGAAGCATGAATTTTTATGGCTGTTCCAAAATCTAATTTATTAGCACTAAATATTATTACTCAAAGCATTCACATTACCCATAGACATGTCCACTCCATCTCAGGAATCGCACTCCCACACCAAACCATTCAGTTACTTATTTAATTAGCACAGGTTTTTTTGCAGTGGACATCAGAGGATAATATGACACCCACAGACTTCTCAGTTAATGACTACTACCAGGTTAACGAAGGGGAAGAATTGAGAGGAGCACAGCATATTTTTGCCTAGTCCCAGTATTCACAAATGGAATTTTAGATCAAGGTAAATAAGGCTGAAAGGCTGCCAGATTTGTTTCCCTGGATTTCTGAATGGTTTCCCGTTCACTGCTGCCGTGCCAAGCTTCAAACTTGCTTTGTGCCAAACTCCGTACAAACAAATTTGCAGAAAAATTCAATTCAAAGTCTGACTTACATTAATACGAGCGAAAACCAAATGTGAAAGAGGCACATCTGAGCATTAGGACTGAGGCTGCTCTTTCTGTGATCGCTTAAATGAGAAAGAGAAACAATAAAGCCAGATTTACTTTTATCTCATCACAGCTAAGCCCTAGATTTTGCGTAAACAGATACCAAATGCTCCTAAAACTATTAACCAGCTTTTTAATTGAGCACACAAAGCGAAGTCTAGCGTTGGGATAGGAGAGAAGGAAAACTTCATTGTATCTTTATAGGAACACTTTAAACTCCCTTTTCATGGTTCATTTTCCCATTACAGCTCCCAGAAACTCATATAACGCTCCAGTTGAGGCAGCTGAAGGAAATCTGTGACAAGAAACCCACATGGAAAACCCATTATTTTTATACACATTTTTCTAAAGTTATTATCAAACTAGTGGAAACTAAAACATTTACTTTCCCCTGAGTACTCAAAGATACTAAGATACCCAAAGCGCTTCAGTGCTGAGCACTAGGGGAAGACATGTGCAGTGTATCTCTGGCTACAAGCAACAGGAGAAGCTTCTTAGCCTCAGATCAGGTCACCCCTGTTCCTACCAGGATCATCACCTCCTGGGGAGAGGTGAGGCTGCCCAGAAAGCTGCAACCCATTAGAGGGAATTGATATAACAGGAAATCCATCCCAGACAGCTGTTAGTGAGACACTCAGGGGAAGGGAAGGAAGATGAGTCCAGACTCTCTAGTTTTCACTGAGTGGCTACTCAGCAGAGAAATGTCAGCGGGAGTTTCACCTCGCCTTCCTCTCTCATGTGCTAAGGAAAAATACCCCAGGGTGCAAGTCATCCACTCTATCTGCATTCACTCTTTACCTGTCTCTACCACTCTTTCTCCAGCTACCTCCAAATAGCCCAGGTCATCCTTTTCCCTCTCTGCTGCCTTCCATGGTTTCACTCCTTCAACCCAAGCCCAGGCTGCCACGGCACTCACTGGACGAGAAAGCAGGACACAAGCAAGACAATGAACATGTTTTCTCTTAGGTACCTCATTAGAGACATGCCTTGAAAGGATCAGATGCAAATTAAAAGCGGCCTTTGACCCTGCCTGCTTCTGATGAACTGACAAAGGGGTTACAAGGCAAGGACTGTGGCAGGACTGCAGCGTTTCAGGGCCGCCCCGTCCAAGGGAAGGCAAGCACTGTTCCCAGCCAGTTTGCACAGACGTCGAATGGTGTGGGACTTCCCAAACCTCCTCTTTTCCACTCTCCAACACAAAACAAAGCTGTCACACAAATGGCAGCTGCAGCTCATTTGGAGGCAGCCCAGTTTTTCAGATTTGCACTTGCATTCACGGACATTTAGCCTTTTTGTAAACAGGTAATAAGTTTTGGTCAGCTGGGGATAAGCCGAGGCTGCTTCTTTCCCTGCAGTAAAGCTCCCATTACAATGAACTGATATGTGGCAATGAAAGCAGCCTAGGCAGAGGGGCACCAAAGGCAGTAACTCACTTATCACTATCCTACAACAAACAAAAACTCCCCAAAAGTTGCTTTTTCTGTTTGAAAGAACAAAGATGGCACAATCCCTTTCCTCTCAGGCAGCAACACAACCCTGCTCCTTCAGCCCCTGCAGCTCTTTGGAAACAGCAAACCATCCAAGCAAATCCCCAGAAAGGGTCCAGCCAGCCTTTTCCAGCTTCTCCTTCACTATTGGGCATCTAGGCAGGATGCTCCTGCTACCAGCAATGGCTGGCTGAGCTTTCCCCCGCTGCTAAGCTGGTGCCCACAGAGCTAGTGCTGGACTGGCCCCCGCTGCTCCCCTCTGGCTGGCCCATTTGTGAGAAGCAATCAGTGCACTACGCTAATCACTTCTGCACTAACCAGCTCGATGTGATTTTGCCACAGTAATTGCTCTGCAGTCCAGCAGATAACGAGTTTTGGGTAATGCAAGCCATACACCTACTGCCAGGCTCACACTGGTCATGACTCTGACACAGCCAGCCCAGTCTTCTGCCAGCTCCTGCTTTGCCCTGCTCAGCTATAATTCACCTTTGCACGCACTTTTCTGTACTGTCCTGTCATGCAGAGACATGGGGAAAAAGCAGATCACTTAGCAAAATTATCCTTTTCCCTTTCGATCCCATTTTCTCTCATTACATTCTTTCCCTGACCACAGCAAGCAGCTGATCTTTTGCAGCACGTGCCCTGTAAAGCTGGGTAGACATTTATGGTGCTACTCAACATAAGTTAAGGATTTAATCTTTAAGAATGATTTGTCTCACCAGCTCTTAACCTCCAGCTGACTAAGACCCTATGGTAACTGTGTCCAAAAAGTATGGTGCACTTAATCCTTTGGCTCACATTACTCCTCTCTTGATAGCAGTGGAATAGGCAAATATTTACACACTCTAAACCCATGCTCCAGAGAGCTTTCCTCTGAAGATTCAGAGAAGGTGTAAAGCCACAGAGCACAACAAATCCAGAGGGGAAACAAGTCTAAGGAGAAAAAAAAATAATAATAAAAATTAAAATGTTAAAAGCTCTTCTATGCAGTGCGGTGACAGCACACTGGCTGCTTGCTGATGCAGATGACGGGTCAGGGCAGTTAAATCTTTCTTCTCTGTTTTGGACACAAAACTGTTCATGCAGAGCACCACAAGGCTGACCAGCCAGCAGCACCAGCCACAGCATAAAGCAGGTCTCTAGTACCAAGACTGGACCCACCAGAATAATTCCAAATACAGAATACCCAGAAAATAGAGACTTAGCAGCATGAAAATGTCGGTTCAGAATTCAATAGGCAAAAAAATGAACTCACTCATTTTAAGGACATGACTAGTCTCATTAAGAAGTACATTTAAAGTAAAATTATCCAGACTAGGACAGAGAAAGGTCAGTTAATCCTTTTACTTGCAGCATGTAGGTGTTCCCTAAGATGTATTTTTTTTCTTTTTCTGTGTGAGTCTTTGTATCATGGGGGTCTTAATCTTCAGCACAATTAGGAATGATTGTGTTTTCATTTGCACAACTGCTTTGATCTCATCTTGCTGGGGGAAATGCAGTTGCTAACCCCACTTCTCCACAGTATTAATTTTTCCACTGGCTTTACAGAAACTATCAATTTACTGGCTGACTTTTGTCATGATTTAAAAACATCATCTCAGTAACGTCATTATCTTCCAGCCGTATTTCACAGATATTGTGAAAACGGTTTATACTGATATCTTACTTAGCATCTGGTTGGCAGGACAATCGCAGGGAAATATTGCCAGAGATATAAGGCCGTTATAAGATAAATAACGAGCTTTAAATCTTAACAGGTTGTTTTCTTTAGAAGGGGTCATAGCAATGCTCCTATGCACAAAATAGCCGCTTGCCATACAAAGGCTGAGGCGGAAAGCAACCCTTAATTCCTAAAATAAATCCTAGAGAGTGGCTGAACAACAGCTTAATTCTGAGCTGAAGTTTTTCATGACTACTTGAATTATCTGATTTGCCAGAAGGGAGTGACTGCTTCTGGGAGCGTACCATAGCTAATAATGCGTTCCAGAGTCATTAGGGTTTATCATGTAAATCTCTGTATGAGTGCTTTTAAAATGCATATTACTTTGACAAACTATGATGGCTCCAAAGGAGCTGTTAATATGTATTAGGGTGCAATACCATATGTAGTAGAACACATTCTGAAAAGTACTTATTCTACATGCAGGGTAATCAGCTTTTAAGTTATATTAAATACTGCAGCTGTAACATTTTCCCCCCAGTCTCAGGGATCAGACAGTTCTCAAAAATATTTTTTACTAGATTTCATTTCCTCAGGTAAAAGTCCAGTTTTGAGAGGCACAACCAGGAGGTAAGAAATTGGAGACTGACAAATTGCAGCAAGGGGAGGATGAGCTCCTTTTCATTTCTACCAGTTAAAAATCCCCAGATACTTTTCATAAATTATTTCCATCATCTAAAGAGTATGTTGCTCTTGATTAGAAATTTCCTATGTATAAGTGGTTTCTTGTTATTATTCTTACCTCTGGGTCCTTACGTTTGGTGGGTTTTTTCAACATACTGCAGCCACCTTTGCCCTGCACAGTGAGTCACTGGGGCAAATTTACCTTCTACAGGCATAGTGGGTTTAGATGTTTATTTACTGCACCATAGCACTACTGCAAACATAATCACCATCTGGAAAACCCTTCTCTGATGCATGTTAAATGAACACAATGAGAGAAAAGAAAACATTGACTGCAGCTATAGCCAGGTCAAATCACAGCATCTCACCCTTGGCCTCCTCCGAGCTCATCTGAGGCAAAACGAGGTCTCGAGCCAGGCACACTTTGTGAGGTGAAAGCAGAGAAGTTAGAAATGAGGTGGTTGCTGGGGGAATGGTGTAAACATTAGCTCAGCTGTAATGACAGGTGGTTTGTCTAAAGGAGTTCTTTAGCTTGAAATAATAGCTAAGAAAAACCTGACTAAAAGCCCAAGGATCCACCCCATGCTGGATAAAGCATCCTTGTAATCGCTGAGAGCAGCACATGATCTTCACAGACCAGTTATCACAGGTCAGGGAAGGATGTTTTCATATGAGTACTGTGACAAATAGAGACTGAATAAAAACTGCCTTCACACAGGGAAAAGACCTGAGGATGGGTCTTGTTTTGGTTTTCTAATTGAAGCATCCCCCAAACCTCTCCACGTGGCTTCCTTGCAGCTCTTTTCCCCCACCCCAGTGCTCCTGCGTCAAGCAGTGAAGGCAAACAGGTCTCCTGGCTGGAGATGGGGTAATGCTGCTTTGCAAACCTCCTCGGGTGCTTGCCGAATATGCCTGGGATCAAAATAGCCATAACAAGTGGACAGGAGGGGAATATAGAGAGCAGCTGTATGCACTTCAGGAGTAGGAGAGTTGTAAGCTGCTGCAGCACACATCTACCCTCCATGGTCAGCTACATTAATTTGACAGGGTCAATAAAACCAGGGAGAAAATTCTTTCTATCTGGCAACTGCTACTTTCTGATCATCAGATGCAATTCTTACCAGCTTTTGTAATGTCACAACTTGGTACCAATTACGCATTTGAAGACGAGCTGCTGGCAAAAAACTGTTCACTTCTGAAAATGTCTCTCTACTCACTAGAAGATTGCAACAAGCAATGTGTTACGGCAAAGAGGGTTTGTTTGTGTGAAACCTGTAGGTATCCATCTACAAAGTTATTTATTCATCAGTGATATATCTTTCTTCTGCTTCTGGTGTTAAGCACATCCTATATACGTGTATATATCTTCTTGACAGACTAAGACAAGCAGGATTTGGAGAAATGCTTCTTTTCAAAACAACCTCAAGCAAAACCTCAAGGAAACTCCCCACCTCAGATCCAGTTTCTATCATCTGCATTTCTGAGTTGTATCTCCATCATCAGCACATTCTGCCTGAAAGCTTGTTGGTTTAGACTTTGATGAGAACTGTTGAAAGCAACATAGTTGAAAAGTGAAAAAGCCTTTTTGAATGGCTCCGTTGTTTCACGTGATGCACGGTGAAATTTCTGAAGTGTTTTCCTTCCCTGTATTATTCTTTCCTATAATGAACCTACTTGCCTTAAGTACAAACTTTTACCTTTTCACATCCTTTGCACAGAAGTAGTTTGGGTTTACTATGGCAACCATGTGTCAAAGGTAGGATCCTTTCAGACTTCTGTGCCTTTCTCTCTCCTCTGAGGAAAAATTGAAATATATGTGGCAGAAAGGCTTGTAAAATCCAGTTTCTACAGATGTCAGTCTGAACTGTTTCTTTATGAGGAGCATAGGACAGAGTAGGCAGATGCAGTGTCAGATTAGCTCTGCTTGTCTCGCAGGTGTGGGGTAGGCGGCTTTGGATGTGCTCCAGGCACCCAAGCACCAAACAGAACGGCTGTCAGAATAATGTTGCAGTTTTATTGTATGAAAAGCAGTGTGAAGCATCGGGTTCCTCATTGCTTCTTGCACCATGAGGAGCAGCACTATGCAAGATTATAGTGCAATTGGGAGGTATAGAGAAGGTAATAATTTATATGATAATATCTGGTGATAATGTATGGTGTATTCATTCCCATAACTGCTGAAACACTCTCAGAGTTTATCACTTTCTGCACAGTTTTAGTCTCTACACAATTACACACTCAGGCCTCCACTTGCCAGGACATGTTGACATTTCCCTTTTTTTAATTATTAAACTGAGCAAGCATTTGAGCAATATTCCATTAACCCAGGCCTAGGAGGTAGCTTTGGCATTGGATGCTCCTGTTGCTGCCATATCCAATGCCTCCAGTCATTGGCTTCGTGCCTGGGTTTGACGCGAAGCGGACAGCAGGGCTGTGTGAGACAGACAGTTGTAAGCAAACAGATCAGGGTGCTATAAAATTAACACCTCAGTGTCGGGCAGAGCGTGAAAGCTAAAAATACTCGCTGTGAGCCTACAGCCAAATTTGGAGCTTGCATTAGACAGGCTCTCTGTCATTCCTCACCCCAGCTTCAGGCCATCTCCTTTGAGCACCTGAGCCAGCAGCACTCAGCCACTGCCCCGACAGCTTTGGGGTGACCACTGATGCCCCTTTTCATGGTCCCTTCAAACAGAGGTGGCAGCTGAGCAGCACAGCTCCAAATCTGCTGGCAAGTACAAGCCAGAGCACTGACAGTCACCTTCCCAGCACTTTCCCACCTTGCTTTCTAGACCTCTCCAGATAGATCAGCAAGAGACTGAAAACACTTGAATCTTACTTTCATGCAGCTCCAAGAGGGTAGAAGCACTGGGAGTACTGGAGAGAGCAGCAGAGGGAGAATTACCCTGCAAAACATCTGAGACACTAACCATTCAATATATGCAATTCTGCTAGAAAGACTCACAACTGTGTGTAATGGGTTGTGCTTTCCCAAGAACATTTTCTTTAAAGTGTTTACAAAGTGGATTTAGTAACTGGAGGGAGAGGGACAGGTACATCCCAGCTGTACTGTGCTGTGACTGCTCTCAACCACAGCAGAGAGCAAAGAGAGGTGGAAATTCAAGCTACAAACCCACACAGACAGCAAGCAGAAGCCACCTTTCAAACAGACAAGAGGTGTACTCAAAAAGCAATGTGGTAGGGGAGCATTATGTTTATATGCATTTGCATATATTAGAAGCAGAACTTTTTCTGCAGCACTGTTGTGCCTTTTATTTAAAATTATTGAGAGGTGGAGTTAAATTTACAATCAGGAAGGGCATAGGAAAAGTTGATAATAGCCATGGGCTCAATCTATAGGGATCGATCCTGCCAGTGATTGAGTTGTCTTCCGTTAAACAGCTGATGGCAATGCTCAGTACTTGATTTACCCTTCCAGTGCCAGGGGTTTTTTTTGGTCCAAGCTTCCTCTCTGCCCTCTCTAGGACTGTCAGAAAATCTGTCCGTATCACTAAAGACTTAATTTCCTTGATTATTGCAGCAATCCAACACACTAATCAAGCAGATGTGAAAATTTCTCTAGCAGACAGCCATGCTGACCACAGTGTCCCAGAGGGATTTTTACTGTGACTGTGAAGCCAAAGAGGTTTTCCTTTCAGTTTCAGAGCTCCCAGAAGTGATTCTCAAGACACTGAAAAATTCTCCCAATGGTCTCACTGGACCTGTTAGTCATGATCGTGCCCAGCAGCTTGCATTGATTTTCCTGTAGGAGGAAGCTTTTTTTCCAGAAGTACACACACAAATTCAGGTTGCAGCAATAATCCCTAAAGAGATGGTCTTTTGGGAGGACAAAACGCTGTCACTAAATATTATACACAGCTCTCCTGCACCTTCAACCCCTCCAGTCTGTCTTTCCATGTCCAGAAAGTCTGCTCTGGTCAATCCACCTGAGGTACATCAACCTCTCTGACCTATTACCAATTAAGGTGTTCTCCCTCAAGCTAAAAATCAAAAGCTCAGCAATTTTCAGTTATTGTAAACAAAACACCAAAACGGATCTCCTATAGCCTGCTAAAGTTTCTCCGAGGTTTCAGAGGACCTTGTTTAAAGCCTTTGCTCACCAGAATTATATTTAAGCAGCTCCATCAGCAGCTGCACTGGGTGTCATCCCACTTGACCCGCAGCTGTGGGGCTAGCAGAGGATCACAGTCCCCACTAGAACCAGGTCTCAGAGCTCTACCTGGGTTTTAAATCGCACAATTGCTCCCTAGTACCAAGAGGTGCAATGAACTGCAGTGTTAGAGAGGAAGATATGCTGAAGTCACTGTCTTTTGGTCAAGAACATTCATCTCCTGCTGTGGAAATCAGGCAAGATGGCATTGGGCAGTTTTGCTGCAGGTCCCTCTTTTGTAGCAATCAGCACAGAGAAATCATGGAAATCAGATCACAGAGGGACACGAAATGAGTAAAAGCCCATGGAGAATTGGGACCAAGTATCTCTCTGAGAAAAGCATCACTGAGATTAGCACTGGGTAGCTTCAGCCTCAACAGTCTCAGATGAAATATGACTGAAGTCTGGTGCACGAGGCAGTCAGCCAGGAAGGCAAAATTATTTCAGCTCAGGGTTATTTCTATTTTTAGCATTTCTGTGCTTATTTCTGCATTTCAAACAAAACGCAGGTGAGACAGCTACCTATGCACAGAATTGCAGAGGTAACTGGAGTAGTTGAGACCCAGGTGAAGCTGTAGAGGAAGAAGGAGACACGTTTTGTAAGTGGGAAAAGTCAGTAATAACCAGGGCAATTAAAGCTCTTTTACCTACATAGTATAAACCCCTCTCCTGGCAATTCTGGGATAAATCAGCAATAGGTTATGAGCTCTAGATGTTGATTAGGGAGCCTGTGTTCCATCTGATGATTTTTAGGTCAACTCTTAGAGATTCACATCAGGAAAAAAAAAAAAGTTGTTGTCCAAAGGCAGCTATTCCCGTCCCCTCCCCACACACAAACATTTTTAGCATTTTCATCCCTGACCAAGAAATAGTTGGCAAATGAAGCACCTACCCTCTTATTCATGGGAGAGGGTTCATCCAGACATGTTACCACAGACAACTACATCATATCAAGTAGTTAGCAGTAATGAATAATTAATGAATAAATAACATATTTGCATCTCAACATCCCAAGGTGTTTGGGCACCTTCTCAGAAAATAATTAAAACAATAGATTACAAATAAGATAAGTCCCCAGGCAAGTGAATGTACACAAAACTACCACAATGCAAAACCAGAGAGAACGTGATGCACAAGTTAAAAGGTCTTGTGCTTTGCTCTACAGGCTACATAGCTTCTGATCTTGTACCATATCCCAACTCTGAGATGCGAAGTAGTTGAAAACAAAGGCAAATACCAGACCTAGCAAGAAATATTCTCAAGCTTTACTGTCATGAAGACATCTTCGCACTGAAGACGGATAGCTAGGGAGGGAAAACACAAGTTTGCAGGTATAGAGATGCCTGAATCCATGAGTGCAACCAGCATGAGACGCAGGTAGCTCCTAGGCATCTCTCCTGCAAGGGCTTTTTCCACTTGATCCTCCAGAAAACAGAATGGTTTGAGGTGGGAGGGGGCAAGGAAGAGCAATTCCTCAATATTTCCAGCTCTGTACCTCTTACGTAGAACTGTCCACATTGTATGATTGCTAATAGCTGGGATTGCCTGGCCAGACACCATCAGCAACAGAAAGAAGTCAAGAAGCAGGTTATATAAATGGACACCTTTGATCTTTGGGATGGTTAGAGCATTCCCCAATACAGACTTAACAGGGAATTAAAGTGAGCAGCCTCCTCTCCTTGCTGCATACAAACACACAAACTGTTTTCAAACCCCCTTTCATACCTACTCAAGTGACACAATCTCCATGGCAAAACACAACAGGCTAAAAGCACTTTTTTCAAAGTAACCTGGTGGAGTCACAAGAAAAGGTTTCCAGCTACTGTTTAAGAAGCCGCAGGAATTACATTCAAACAGAAAAATTCACCAGTCTGAATGGTTATGAGCAAAATGCAGAATGACTCTGGGGTTGTTAAGTCTCAGGGAGCAGAAGGGGAAAGTACCTGTTTGCAATCTGTAACACCTCTGTCCTTACCATGCAGATGCTCAAACAAACATCTTCCCAGACCTTAATTTCTCTCTCAATAGTGCAATATAAAGGTCCATGGAGGCTAAAACTCTATATTAAATATTTTCAGTTACTTATGAGTGCTATAAAGCTAACATTTCCTCACTTTAGAGAAAACATTGTCACCTATGCCCATGTATCCAACCTACAGTATTGTCCTTTACTACATCACGCTTTCGATTGTGCAACAGTTTGGCAGTGATGGAACTTTACTACTCCATCTTAAGACAGAGCCAAAATCTCCCACTGAGTTTAGTTCAGTGATCCACCTGAAAACTAACCCCATAGCTCTAAAGACAACTCATCTTGTCACCCATGTGATGGTATTGGTTGAAAAAAATTGGCAAAACCTACACGCCTAGGAGTAGATGAGACAGTTTCCTTCAGCAGTGCCCACAGTTAGTTCAGCTTCGGTCAGTTGGGAAATGTCACCTTGATTTTAATTGTTTAACTCATTCCATTCCTAATTACATTTGTAATTGTCTCAGAGAAGCTCTTTATTAGTTTTCTTCATTGTTTCTGAACTCATCCCCAGGGCTCAATGCAGTGACAGGGAAAGCATGAACATTCTCCTGCGTTAACGTAACACCCATCAGCATCAACGCTTTCCCACCTTCTGAAGCAATGATGCTTTCATAGATGGGAGAAAACTGTAGGCTTTGGGTGAACACCTTAAAACCTCTGCAGACAAATCAGGACCCAGTTTTACATGGTCCCACAAAAGCAGCAGCCCTTTTAGAGGCACTATAGAGTTGGTAGGAATCGTATGTCATAGCCTCCACTCAATCTCTTCCTGACTTTGGGTTTATACCTCCCTTGTCCCTCAGCTCATGAAATGTCAACATGTGTGTGCCCATCCTTCCTCTTGGTGACACTAAGCATAACAGGTGGTGCAGGTTACAGAGTCAAGCTTTAGCAAAGAACAGTAACTTTTAGAGACCAGATAACCTCCCTTCTTCCAGTAAAGTTCAGGATAATGGAAGCAGTTATGTTTCTGGGCACCATTGATTCCCCAAATGAGATTATAAAATACTCACTGAACATTTACAAATTATCGATGAAAGCAGCTCCATTTTGACATAGTGGAAAATAGGCTCCAATGCTTTTATTCCCTCCCTCCAACTATTCAGGACCACTTACGAGCACCCTAATCACCTGGGACCTCATAGAAGTCAATAGAAATGCTCTTATTTAATTAACATTTTATGTCAGTTTGCCTGGAGAATTGTCATCAGTACATGCTATAGCTCTAAAAGAGTGTAAAGAATTGCTACTTCAGAGCTGTTCAACTAGGCTGCTGAGTTTTTTCTGTTTATTTTTATGTTGTTGTGGTTTGGGATTTGTTTTTTGCATTTTTTCTTTAAATGGTAGATTAAAGAGTTATTTCTGTACGAAAGAGATATCTTGATAATATTGAAAATTAAATGTCCTAAATCAGAGCCTAGGAATGTATTATTTCACGCACTAGCTACTGAATGATGAATTAATAACAGTATCTCAAATACATCTTCTATCAATATGCTTATTCAGATTCCATCAGCATTTAATTAACATAAATTATATGACATGAGGAAGAATTCAGGCAGTCATCAAAAAGAACTCTTTGCTGGTAAGCTACTGAAATACTTGTGGTTTCTACAAGACAGTAACTCACAGAAACTCACCACAGATCAAGTATTTTCACAGCAAGTTCAGAGCTGTGTTTTTCCTGATTTTCTGAGGATAAGATATTGGATCTTTGGCTTTGGTTCAGGTCTTCTTCTAAGTTTTATGCCAAGCGATAGCAGTTATACAAAGGAAATAATGGCAGCATTTAGCTGCAGAGGGACCTTCAGCAGTCCCTGTAACCCTTCAGTGAGGTGGAGCATCAGTAAATCACACAAGCCATTTCTCATTTAAGCATCTTAAGTCAAGAGAAAATAGCTATAACTGTCCTATAAAACCTGAGGGTTTGTGTTTGGTTTTTTTAAAATCTCATAACAATACAAAAGGTCTTACTGCTCTGCCTGCAAAAGGGTGCAAAGAAAAGCAGAGAGAATCCAAGAGTGGGAAAGTTTAGGTACACAGTAGAAATGTCAGCCAAACAACCAGAACGATGAGGAGAGAAAGAACAGCTGTAGTTTCCCATCAAGCTGAATAGCCTCCAAATGCTCTTTTGCAAAAAAAAGAGGGCAACCAAGTGCAAAAGGCAAAAGGGAAAGACAAGGACATGCAGGCTTCTAATGGCAGGGATATTGCTTTGTCTGTGTGCCTTTCTGAAGCTAAGAGAGGGAGATACTTGCAGCAAAGAACTAAGAGCTGGCTGAGTTCAACTAGCAAAAAGTTCTCTCTGTTAAGCAGGATATTAAAAGCATATTTTGCTATTAGTTTTGTGGCTCATGCTTTTATTTAAATGTATTCTTTTGTTCTGAAGTTTTATCCTGTGAAAAACTAGGTTCTGAAGTAACCTGACAAATCATATTTTATCCCTATAGATGCGGTTTTTCTTTAAACTAGGACTGGGGTTTGCCAAGAAGTGTCCAGCTCCCCGGCCTGTTACTCCAGGGAGGACAGATAGAGCAGTGCACCCACATGGATGCTGTCGTGCAGGTTGGGATGGCAGAGCTGCACATACATCTGGAAGTAACTTCTTCCAGAGACTAGCAACAACTACAAAAGCTTTCCGATATGTAATAAAGAGCAGATCCTCACCCCCAAAGTCTTTGAGGGTGAATCTTCTTTGCATCACATGGAGAAAGCACGACAATATAAATAAATGGAGTTAATGTATACTGGAATTGGTGGGTAAAAGATGAGCCCTGCATTCAATTACACTGTTCTAGTCCATATAATCTACTCCAAATTACTTAATATAAAGCTTATTATCCAATAGCCTTTCATGCTATTGTTACAAGTTATCATATAGTAATAGCACTAAGCACCACACGATCCTGCAGCGAGCAGCTGTTTCTTCTCCAAAGAGTTCACAAGAGACCAAATAGGCAACGCAAAAATAATAATAGCTCAAAGCATCCAAGGTTAGGAAGCAAGTCAGTAACTGAGGCAAGAGCAGAGACCATGTCCATCTTGTCCTTGCTGCATGCAGTGGATTCCACAATACTCCTTTTAGTCCTAAGATCCCAGTGTTAATAACCACAGTAGCCATAGGTTATCATATAGGTCTATAAAGATTGACAAATACACTAGCAAATATGGAATAGTGGCTTAGACAGGGTAGTTATTTCCTGAACTAACAGATGAGTGTCACCTTAAAAACATCCATGCCTGCAGTTGAAGTAGCTGTGAATGTTTGCGAAACCCATCTCAAACTCTGACCAGAGAACTTTGAACCAGTCTCCTTAGATGTTTTTTTTCCCCACATTAAAGCAAATCGCTCCCCAAGATGTTTGAACCTCAGAGTTTGGAAAGGGGAACACTAGGGCCATCATTTTCATATCTCCATTCACTCCATCCCATCATTTTTCACATCCAGAAATGAATGGCTCAAGTTCTTAAAAAACAGTAATAGTGGCACTTAATTCATCTTCCCCACCTCAAGCTATTAAAAATGGGAAGATGAAACCATCAACCCTCCCTCATCCAATGCAACACATGCCAGCTGTATGTTTATATGACCCACATATCTTTGGGTACATGTTCGCACCACAAAATACTACTAGAAGCAGGTCCCTGGAGCAGAGGTAACAGCACAGACAGGAGATTTGGTACCAACAAGGTTCTGACGTTTTTGAAGTAGAAACTGAGATTTTCAAAAGAGAAACAAACTGTCCAGATCTGATTACAACTCAGTGTGAACTGGGCTTCTAACCTCTCAGGTTATTTTTTAAAAAACATCCAGGCAGAATTAGTAACAAAAGGATTTGATTTATTTTATCACCCCTTTGCTCTTGCATTTTTCATTACACAAGTACGAAGCAATACCGTGCTATGACAAGCAGTCAGAGCTAAGCTGAAATGCTGCTTCTGCTATAATCCCTCTCTTTCAGTTGCTCATTTCCCTCTCTCATGACATTCTCCAGAGGCTTATTAATAACAACTGAGGAGACAGATCTTTTCTATCTCTAACTTGGTAATGGGTAAATTTTCCCTGGAATATATCGCTGAGGTTTCTTTCCCAGATATCCCCCTCTGTGCCCCACTCCTCAAGAGCAGTGGTATTTCCAGAAATTAAGTTAGCTCCACTATGTTACATTCTCCATTTGTGACAAACCACCCTTCATTGCCTTAATGTTCTCATTATGTTTGATACATTGCATCACTGCGCATTTATTATAGCATTTTAACTTTAGTTCAGATTATATATCACTGGTGGAACTCTCTGGGATAAAGGGCAATGAATGCTTTAATTGCCTGATAAATTATTAAGGACACTCCTTTAATTGGGTAATGTGGTGTTTACATCTTTGAAGCAAATACTTATGGAATCTGTACGGGTGCAGATTTTTGCTAAATACACACAGCTACCAGCCGCTGTCTTGCCTTGAGAATAATAGTTTTATCAGGCTATTAAAATAAACACCACACAGAATGGATGGTAGCAGATGCAAGGCAAAATCTGCAGCTGGAACAAAGAGGTGAGGCTCCATCAAAGTCAAAGAAGGTACACTGACTTACATCAGCCAAGGGACTGGTCTTCCGCATCCAATGGATTTCACTCAAAGCAAAGCAAAATAGCAAGAGACCTACATTTTACACTGCTTTAGCTAACCTAGTTCATTTGAACTGAAATGGGTCACAGTGTACCCACACAAGGAATTCAGCAGCAAACCCGACTTCAGAAGGAGCGCAGGGAAAATGAAGCTGGGGAGAGCAAGCACGGATTGTGTTGAACTGAGGCTGGCATGACAGAAGCCTGTCTTCTGGCTGCTCTTGCACTGCAGGTCAGAAATAAAATATTCCCCTGGAAGGGCACAACCTACACAGCCACATACAGCCCATAGGGAAAAGATGCAGTCATACAGCTGACGGGGAGAAACACTCTCCTGCCTGAGACCTCGCTGCTTGCACCTTTCTCTTCTGGCTGTTCATCTCTGTACTTTGAAACGGCAATTTCTTGAAGTTTTGCAACATCCTTTCTTTCCTGAGCTGTGTGAATGTGAAAATATTTGTCGCATCCTTTCCAGCCATATGCCATTCCTTGCTTATTAAAATAGAAAGAAGGGAGCAGATTGTCTAGGATGAAGCTTTGTGTTGTTTAGAACTATTCAAGAAATAGGCTTTTGAGGATAACTTAACATTTCAAAGGTGTTTCATATCTATTTGTTATCAGCTTCTGGTAACGCAGTGCGCCTGAGCTCAGACCCTGCATACAAAATACCTCTGAAATGAATTGTGCTTTATCTCACTCTGGCTTGACCCCTGTGTGTCAAGCTCCTCACAGGTTCAAGGTAAAGAGGTGCTAAGCCTACAGAGAACAAAGTCACTCTTATTTCTGTAACTATGCAGTGGTTCCACTTACAGTTGATTTTGGAGCAGTCTCACTGTGATTCAGGGCAGTCCATCCTGGAACCACCAGGACTAGGTGACAAGCAGCGGGCAGAAGCATGCAGAAAGCTCTTGGGGGAGGAGAAGACAAGGAAAATGAGACCATATTAGTGTCCATTATAGAGATTTAGGGACAGATATCTACACCTTTCATTAAAGGGGCTTGGCGCCCACCATGACCTACACTGAGGGGCAGGCATGGTTCCACCCAAATAACATTAACTGGGATATGTGCAGCACCTTCACCAAGCAATGTAATGAGGGAGCCTCTCCTATAGCCTTCTGGTATATCCTGTGACTTCCTTCTCTTCCCCAAAACGTTTTTCACCAGAATTATACAGCCTAGGACCACCTGGCTCCACTCTCGTTCCTCTACAGCCAAACAACAACAAAGGAATTTGAGAAGAAAATACATATACATACATCCATATATTTACACACACATTGTATGTCTCTATACAAATTATTTTTCCTAAGAAAAGACGACACTGAAGCATCATCTTTACCCATCAAGAGGCCATCGTGTCTTGTTGGGGTAAGAATTCAACCCATGTCATGCCACCCAACCCTGTTTTACAGTGACAGGTGGGTTTGCCCCACCCCACCTTTCCAGAAGCATTTGGGTGAAAACACAGTGAAGCCTTATAGATAAGAGCTCTCTGCCCTTTCAAGGGCTACTGACAAAAACTCAAAACCCTACTGCTTACTGCCAGTGAATCTCAAAGTCAAATTAGGTGAAATCCCAGCAGATGTCTACTTACAAAAGCTGAGGTTGAACCAGTGCATCCAGAAAAACATCTAATTCAATGCTCAGATCTGAAGAAAATCAATCCCCAAGAACACGCACACAAATAAAAACAAGTGTAGATGGAGAAATTCCTCAAGTTAATGCTTCCAAGCAGATCAATACACAAAACTCCTGTGGATTGATTTCCTGGAGCTCCAACTCCACATCAACTCTTCAGGGCAATCCTAATCTGCCACAGATCTGTAAAACTAGGGAGTAGGGCTATTACAGTTTCTTGGCCCTCCTTTTCCCATTCTTCTCCTTTCTACTACCTCCAGTCTCTGACCACTTGCCCACCTCCTCCAGGCAAGCCCGGGACAGCCTTTCCTGCCTCCTCCACCATGGAGCAGTTCCCGCAGTTACTCAGTAGATTTCTACCCCAGCTAGCTGCTTTACTGCTGCAAGTTTCAGGGCTTTCAGCAGAAGACAAAGCATGGCAGCATCAAGAGGCTGGGCAGGAGGAAGGGCCAAAACAGCTGTCAGAGGAGGGTCAGTGAATTCCAGATGTGTAGAAAAAATTCCCCTTCCCCAGCCAGCTGTGAAACAGGCACAACCTATTCACTCATTTTCACATTTCTGCTGCATTATACCACGCAAATGGATGGCGAAAAGAACTTAACCCAGCTGTGCTCTCACTTCTATAGGATCCATCCCTCCTCCTTTTACTGGTAACCTTTTAAATCAAATCCCAAGCAGGTCCTTCTGCCAGGCAAAACAGCATTGTCTTACTTAATCAGTTGTAACTGCAGGGCAACCAGGTTGTGTTATGTTGATTGTGCCATTAATGGGTGTAAGGACACTCAGTCTACAGCTCAATCACCATCACAGCTACCTCAAGGTAAAGTTTACCTCCAGTACCCGTGCAATCAGGAGGGAGGATCGCTCAGAGAAAAGAGGAAAAAAACCCCAGCTTTAAATGCATGTCTTGGGGATGGCAGTGGTGATTTTTAAGTGTTTTCAGGACCTTTACCTTCATGCAGCTGGTAGTGACGTCCCAGGGGAACATTGCACAGGGGAAGCCTAACTGGGCTGTGATTCCTGCCTGCAAAGCCTCCTGGAGTAGAGACACTTCATACCATCACCCTCCTCTCATGCAGGCTGAGGGAAACCATCCATCCCAGAGGTCACAGAAAATAATATGGCTCCCAGCTTATGGCACAGGTTTCCAGGCACCAGCTACTGAAAGTCCACTGCTGAATTTGGCCTTTCTCCCAACAGCTCTTTGCAAATTGAATGGGTGCCGCTTCCCACTTCAGCTGGCAAAAGTTCTGCATCTTATTCTGCTTTTGGATGCCCTCATGCAACTCCCAGAGCTTTTGACCTGCTCCTGTTTTATGCTCTCTAGTTCTACTGTTCTCACTTGGACATTAGCTTTACCACCATCTTCGCCAAGTCAGTACCTGAACAAACAAAATCCAGCAAGTACAAAGTGAATGTCTTTGACTGTCCTCATCATCTGTAAAGAGGGTCCTATACAGTAAAGTGCAGTAAGACACTACACTGATTTGCTGGTTTTAAATCCCCAGTGCTGGGATCAAATTGTCTCTTGGGTTTTTTCCTACAACAAAACTGATAACTTCTCAAATGGGGAAGAGGGCAGAACAAATTGCCTAGCAGGAGGACAGCCCTGCAGAGAGCCAAGTAGCCATTGCTGATCTATGACAGCTCTTGCTGTGCTCAAGCCTACAAGCACTGCAGCAACCCCCAGCCCAGGCCATGCACAATGCTCATGGGGAGCAAAGCTGCTTCACTCCTCAAAAAACACTTTGCACCACCACCACTTGTACCTGCACACATGCAGTTAGTGCTATAGGAGTGGGATTACTCTGGTATATGGTGCAAAATATACGCATAAGGCTTTAGAGGACCATGGCCATAATGATGCAAAGGTCTTGCTGTAAACATGAGGTTCCCCAGTCCTCAGGCTCACACTGAAGTGGATAAGGTGAAGAGAACAGTGGAGGAAAGGGTTTGTCTTGCTAAAGAAACATTTGAAATATAAATCCACCTTTGATGGAAGAGATCCCATTGTATTTTCCATACCCCACCACAGCTCCGTTGGCAGCATCCTCACCTGGCTGCAGCATAGCTGCAGTGGTGTGTCACATAGCTGTAAATTGACAGAAAATACAAAAAAGGGTACACGAAATCTGTTCTGAATCATAAATGCCCTCAACATGTTATAGGTTGATAATAATGCAGACTAAAAAAAATAATCTTCTAATTTATAGGACTCTACAAACTATTGCAAACAGGCAATGGGAATAGCTTCCTATTTTCATCCCTCTGCCTCATAGCATTTCTTATCTACCTTTGCCTGAGTGACCATCTATCGCATCTCTTCATATGTGCTGGGAAAATCAGGCATGTTGCATCTGATTATGTTGCTTTATCTCTACCAGTGTTTTAGGAGCCATTCCCACTTTGTTTATGCTTATCTGATAACATTATTTCTGAGCAAGTTGCAGCAGCAGACAGTCTAGGAGCTGCCTAGCAGAAGCCAAATCCAGTGTAATCAAATATGCTTCTTCTGTATTTCAGACACCAATTTCTAAGGGTGCAAGTGCACCATTTCTCTGATATTAGAAGCAAAGCAAGTCAAACTTCCAGAAAAGTTTTAGAAGAGACGATATGCATACAGGAGGAAAGATGGTCAGCATCCCACCTACGAAATGAGTGCGAGAGCAGGGAGGAAAGCATATCAAAACCTATCCTAGCAGGACAAAAGCTGCCTCCAAAACTGACCATGAAGCTGGAGCAATTTAAATGGCTTTTGACCTCAACTGACCTCCACATCCTCATTGCTGTACATTGCAGCAAACCCACTCCCTCCAGAGCCCTGCGGCTCTAGCACAGGGGCTGCAGCCGAGCTCCTGTCCTCTGGCCTGCTCTTGCACTGGCAGCCTCCAGCCAAAGCAGGAACAGGAACACCAAGAAAGTTAGTCATTTCCACAACTACATCACTTTTAATATACCATTGAGTTTGCCCACAATAGAGAGCTGGAGAGGCTGGATGGACATCCTTGCATCAGGGGACAAGCAGAGTGGCAGCTGCCACAGGCTGGGGAGCAGGGCAAGACACAGCCCTGCAGTGTACACCAAGAAACACACACTCGCTCAGGGCTAAATGGCCCCAGACACCACAATTGAGTAATTTGGAACATCATGTATCAGCAATAAAAGTGAAAACACTGTAGGAAATCACTTTTGATATCCATATTGAAACTGCAAGCATCAGAGCACTCAGGCTCTACTTCTTTGGCATCAAAGTTGCTAGGTAAGGAAGGGCAATGCGATTGAGTGCTGAAACATCACTCTTCTGTACCCAAAACCCAGCAGGGGATTCCCTGGTGTAAACTCTTCCTGTGGACAACCCTTCTGTGTGTTCTCCCATCTCAAGGTCCAGACTGAGTACTGGCAGAACTAGCATCTGTTTTAGGAGCTCAGCATTTCTGCTTGCTCTCAAATATCTCTTGTAGAGATGGAAAAATAATGGGGTTTCCAGTCTTATGGACAAAGCAGGTCAGAGAGGAAGAATTAAGGTGCGGTTGATCTGAAAAGGATATTTTTAATTTAAATAATAAACCTCACATTTCATTTCAAGTCTACTTTGACTAGTTTAAAATTGAGCTTGTTTTTTTCAGTTAAGGGACATTTCAAAATAGAGTCCAGGAGTTTATATTTGGAAGTATTGGGATAGTATTTTGTGAGCTTTAAAACAGAGGATGACAGTTTCGGAAATCCTCCTCCAATCTGCAACCAAAGCTATCGCTCTTGTATAGGCCATTTTTGTGCAAAGTCTGAGTACTTTGAAGCAGAAAAATTCCACTGCGCTCATTCAGCCCTGCTGCTGGAGATAAGAAAACTACAACTGCATTTGACAAGACCTGCACATCCACTTGATGTGAGGTGGCTTTCACAAGGTAGCAAATCCAAGGTAGCTAAGTTCATGCACCAAGTGAATAATTTTGCAGTAAATGATCCTTGGTTGGTCAATCTATCTTTGACTACAACTATTTAATTTTTGTCGTTCAGATGTATATAGTAAGAGGAAAACACCCTCCCCTACACTCCTGGTTATAATTGACAAGTGAAAACAGGAACAAGGAGACATCAGTTTGTTCAGAACTCAGCCCTTTCAGTAGAAAGGCAGGACCTGCCAGCCAGCAGCTCCAGCCTCATCACACACCGGTGCCCATGACAAATACCTCAGTTGTGTGAGCCAGGGAGGCAATTAGGCTAACCACAGATTTAAGACCAAATTCTGGGCATCCCCATAGCTGTTGCTTTTCTGCTGCTTTCAAAGTACTGAACTATGGCAATGAAAGCTTGCATTGCTCATGATAACATCTCCAGGAATAATTTCAACAGGGAGGTGTCTCTGCAGCACCACCATCCTCCCCGTGGAATGGTGGTGGTGTGTTGGAGCGGGCACAGGTTGCGCTGCTCAATACTTCAGGGGACTCAGAGGGAGGTGGCTCACCCCTGCAGCAAGGTTGCCAGAATAGGCATTGAGTTTGGCACACCAAATATCTGCAAGGAAGAAGGGTTGCTGGACTGGCAGAGAAGAGCACTCGAAAGTGTTAGTGACAACTTCTGCAGCCTGTTGCTCATCCTCCCTTCCCTTCACTTCTTCACAAAAAAACACATATAAAAGGGTTGACAGCAGAAGTGTGTCATCTACTCTGCCTGCAGGGATTAGAAAACTGGTATAAATTATCCTCTTCATTAATTACTTGATCCTGTCTAAACCCCAGTAGAAGATGCTGACCTCAATAGACCAAATCTAGGTTTCTTAGCCTACACAACCTCTTTATGTTGTTTCCCAGCTTCCATTGCAGAGCTGCTTTCCAGCTCTGTTACATCCTTCCACTGTGGCTCAGCAGATCCATGGCATCTCCACTGGGAGCCTTGTCAGCTACACGGAGCAAACCTAAGTCCACCTACACCACTCAGGGAATGGGGCGTTTGTATCACACTGCCCAAAAAATGTTGTAAATGCTCCAGAAAGGACAAAAGTGTTTGAGATATCCCTCACCAGGGAAATCCAGGGAGATTTACATCCTCCTGCAAGTCAAATTTCAGAGAGCTCAAGACTATTGGACATCTCAGGCCAAGCTGGTGCCAACAGAAGGGCATAAACCACAATGTAAAGATGTCAGCGCTGTGGATGATATCAAGGAAGTTCCAAGGGCTATCAGTATTATGACATTTATAAATTGATTTTTCAGACTAAGCTCAATAGCCACTTATCTCCAATAGCAAAATTAACATTCAATTAGATTTGCTAAATAATTCATGGCAATACATTTGATGTGGTAGCAAGTTCCCGCAGTGAATCATCAGTGTTTCACATTATTGCACTGACAGTAACTAGGATCAAGGCATCTCTCATTTCCACCATCCACACCCAGATTTTTCTGGAGCTTCAAGCCTTACCATCTCCTATGGCCTAAGGCTACATTTGAAGGGATAAAAGGAATTGTTGCTATCGAGATTTTTAGTTTAAAACAATTTAACCATATATAGAGACTTAATTTACTGCTGGATTTTTTTTCCAGCATAGAAATACATTTGGAGCTCTGCAAATCTTTTGTAACGAAACGATGCAGAACCACAATTTAGTCATGCAAATGAAATGAGAGTTAACTGAAAAGCGTTCTGAAGAGCCGTGAACCTTTTGCCAAAACTCAGAGCAAAGATTTCTATTGTCAATCAAAAGGCACAAACGTTTCCAAATTGGCTTTTGTACGTGTGCATTGTTGGGAGAAGGACAACCAAGACAGGATAAACATTTTCTGCAGTCTCTGAGATATCCATAGTATCAAGTCTTGCAGGAGGGATGCAGATAGTTTCCTAAGAAACTTCTGGACAGAGACATGGCATTACTACTAAAATTTGAGGGCCGAAAACAGTTTTCAAACCATCACTGAAACACTCCAATCTTTACTGAATCCATTCTTTTTCATTATTATATATGAGACCAGAGCAGACTCTCAAAGAGCAAGACTTTGGCAAGTGAACCACAAAATTCACCCTGTTCTGCTTTGCAGTCTGAACTATGTTATCCCGTTCTGATGGACAGGCACACTGTTCTTCTCCTAGAGCAAACTCACTGTCGTTCTACCAAAGCCTGGGGACTAATGCTAGGCTTGGCCCAAGACAGCCAAAGACAAGATGGTTCCTGGCCTTGATGACTTTCTGCTTTGACATTTGAAAGTCTTCTCATTAATTACTTTTTGGAAGACATGTATTTATACAAAAGAGAAGCTACAAACAGTGGCTGAGGCCTATGTTGATATGGAAACTACGAGCCTGCAGCTGTGCTCCCACTAGCTCAGTGTTTTCATTGATTTATGCCATTGTGGTTTAAACGCCCTTGCAAAGTAGGTATAATTAAAGCCACCTAGAAATGTGAAGGGCCTTTCACAACACAGCCAAACAGCAAAACCACTAACTCCAGCCTTACAGGACAGCATATTCCTCTAACGTGATTCTACGTCATCTTTCAAACCCCATCTGGCTCCATCTCTGCTCCCCAAGGACAAGCAATTCAGTAAATCTTTGGTACCCCCCTCCCCAGCTCCCCAGTCACCCCTAGAAACAGCAGGTGCTGGGGTCAGCGGTGCTGACCTTCACCTCAGAGCACTCACAGCATTGCAGACTCAGACTTTCCAGGTACCATGCACACATATTTCAGAGTCTAAAAGAGGCGCAGTGAAGGAGAAACCAATGCAATACTTGACATGTAGTACTTTCCTCTTTGAGCTGAAACATCTTGTAAACAAGGTTTAGCAGGATGTAGATAAAGTCCGAGCTCTCTATAACCCTAAAGATTCCTAGAGGCTCTCATATTGCTGTGGGATCAAAGATGAATAGCCATTTTAGTCTGTGCTTCCACAGCAACTTTTACAACATTAGATATAATGACCAGGTGCTCAGCTGGTATAAACTACTTTGACTTTATTTTCTCCACTAGCAATAAGAGCCAGTTCACATCATCCAAGGACTTCACACAAGGTCAGTATTAGATAAAGCTGGTACACAGGTCTCACTGAACCATGTAGCATTTACTCATTTTTTTGTGTTTCTGCTGAGACGTCCATAGATGCTAACCATCTCATTAGGATATGGTGTCTGCTGCACACATTGGAGTTTGTTGACATGCAAGATCAGCAACAGATACTTTAAAAGAAAAAAAACCCTCCCACCACTTGCTACTGTGCAGCTGACATAGTGGGACTAAGGTCCACTGGTCCTCCACAGCACGTAACAAAGAAGGAGAACAAGCCCTAATCCTGAGTACCAAGCACAGACTGGCTGTTTCCAAATTCCACTGCTTGTCCCCATTTGCAGGGTACTCGTCATGCTTTATATAGTGGCAACTTCAAGCCCAGACATGGAAACAAGGTCATTGTCATCATGATAGCAAGCAAACATTGCTGCTGCGGACTCACAGCCTCAGGCTGTGGGTGTCTTGATGAGACAGACTGTGATGCTCAAGGGATACACAACTAGCTGAGCAGTGGCTCAGCAAGCAGCAGCATCCCCCATAATGAATGAACTTGCCATACTCTGCACAACAAATATAGAGCGTGGTTTTATCTCTTAGACTTCAGGTTGTTCCAGAGCTACAGCTCTGGCTTTGACAGCCAGAGAGGAAGGGAAAGATATAAAGAAAATCGTACAGGTGCTCTAAGACCCAAGTATTAACTCCATCTCCACTTCTCTGATAATGCCGCCAGGTAAAGTGCAGCAGTGATCACATCCTGTAGTGAAAGTAGGCAGCATCCATCATAAGAATTTGAACAGCAGAGGTTAAGGGATACATTGCAGGAGCCTCTCTTGCATTATGAAAAACTTAGTGAATTAGAGACATTGATAAAAGGCAGGAAAGCCTGGAGAACACTTGAGCATGATGCCAAAACCTACGAGCCACTGAATGGCTCTGCTGTTTTGCGAGCTAAACGGTTATTCACGCCATTAAGACAAAGAGTGGCAGCACTGACAAGATATATCAAAGAACATCTACTCTGGACTCAATTAAAGTCACCCCAGTAAGAACACTGCCAGCTCTGCTGACGTATGTTATCTTTATTAGAAAAGCCTCTCTGATAACCAAATTCATTAGACATTTTAGCAATTCATTTCTTCATATAAACTTCTGCATATGAATTCAGTACCAACAAATGCAAATGGAAGCTTTGGAAATATATCATTATATTAAATCAGGGTTGCATTTCTCAGTGGTTGTAGCAAAGAAGGTTTAAAGTAAGTTTTTTCCTGCAAAGCACAATTATGAGCAATATAGTATACTACTAAAGTGCCAGTGCCACCACCAAAGTTTGTATTTATCCTCCTTAATCCCAATTAGTTAGATGCAGCATGGGGAAGCTGATGCCATTATCCTCAGGGTGCAGTAATTAGTGTTCTGCATTGTTCATTTTTCTTAACCAAAATCTACACATGCTGCAAATTAGGCACAAAAACAAAAGCAAAGAAAAAAACTTTCCTAATGAAAAGTTAGTGAAGCAGGATCCAGCTTGCCTCCCCTGAGTTTTCCCACCGAAGCTGCTGGGTCAGGAGATGGCAGGCTTGGCTGTAACGACAAGCACCATCTTCCTGCCAAGCCCTGGGGAGTAAGGATGGGAAACTGCAATAATCGTCACTTCCAGTTTTCTTTCCAACGTGACATTGCGGAGGTATGAAAGGAGCAGTTTGTCCCAGCTATTCTCCCAGGGCAGAGTGGTCCAAAGCATATGTCTCTTGAACGTCTCTGGTGTATGACAGCTCAAAGAGCCTCCACATTCCCAACCTGCAGCTTTCCCAAAATCTGGCTTTGTGATTACTGTCCTGTACATGCACTGGGTCAGTACCAATCTGGAGCAAAGCAGGGCTGGAAAGCAACAAAGAGATGGCTCTTGCTAAGATGAGGGATTCCCCAGCTGCATGTATCCCAGCCAGCGAAGTTCCTTCTCAAGCTCAGATGCACATGAAACACACAGCAAGGTCCTAGGGATGGTGATGTGGACAAGGTGAGGAGCAAGTACCCTCTAGGACACCCTGCACACCACATGTATGTCCCATCCCCAGGCTGCCCTTGGACACAGGGTATTTCTGATCTGGGCCGTGGCAAGAGCTTTTGAGAATGTCATCCTCATCACACAGAGTGTAAGCCTTGTCATGAAGCACTGTGCAGCAAAGGAGCAACCCACCCTGCCTTCACACAGGCTGGTAGGTGGCTGATTCCGTCCTTTACCCGATCCAGGGAGGTCCAAGAAAGCTCCCTGCGTGGTATACAAATTTGTAAGACAGTGGCTTCAGGCAGGGCCAAATATCAGTGTCTAGCCAGGGACAGCTTTGAACTCTCCCACAAATGCTCCACCTCCTACAGTCTACCCTGATGTTGGCATCATTCATAGTCTCAGCACAGTGGCACATCTCTCTTATTGTTTAACTTGGGTGCAAGGAGCCACAGAGCTGCTAAGGGAGAACGGCGTGGTGCCAGCAGGAGAGGAAGCTGGTGAAGCCCACAAGCTCCCTGAGCACTCTCCTGTTAAATCATGCGCTTTCCCCAGTGATGAGAAACAGCTTAGCTAAGGGGGTTTTTAGGGGAGAAGGGGCTTATTACATGAAACCAGTTTCGCCTCCTGCAATGTGTGTGCCGGCATGTTCCAGCTGACAGTGATATTTCGGCAGCTCCTTTCAGAGAGGGGCCAGAGCCACCCTGGTAATTGGTGCTGCCCTGGTAGCCAGGCACTCCCTGCTGTGCATGACAGGCTGCTTGGAGTCCAGGACAGGGAAGGTGACATAGGAGTAGCATGCAGACCCCAGAGAAGGTGTGCTTGCAACTCCCACATGGCCCCAGAGAGGTGGAGAGGGGGATCAGGTCCCTGCACAGAGATGTAGGCCCTGCATGGATCACTAAATTTCCTGCCTTTTTAAAAAACAAAAACAAAACAAAACCCCAGCAAACAAACCAGTAAGATATTGCACCTAAGAGCAAGTGCCCATGCTCAAACCCATTGGTTTCCACAGCTGCAAAAATTAAGAGCTCATGTACAAGTTCAGTGGTATCCCTCAGTGCAGCAAAATGAAGCTTTCAGCAGTAAGGTCACACAAATTCCAGTTTACCATACAACATCATCCTGCTTCCACACAGCCTCCCAGGGCTCTTAGAAAAGGAAACAACATCTCTTGTTTAAACTTGCGTGCATTTCAGAGCATTAATGAACTTCTCAGCTCTCCATCTGCTTTGAAAGGACACACTACACCATGCTTTAAAGGGTCAGGGATTGCAACACCCTTTGACTTCTGACAGCAAGTTGCTCCTTTAACCCTCACTACAGAGGCATTCATCATAGTGCTGAAGTTCTGAAGTCTACCTAAACATGCTGTTGACCTAGAGAGGTCATTAAACGCAGAGGGCTGCACAACCTTTATAAGCCATGAGCTGTCACAGCCTGGCTGTTGCCCCATCTCTACCACAAGCCAAAGGTCAGAATTTCCCCACCCACAGCCCCTCCTTCCCCCCAGGCAGGGATGAGGTGGGCCTGCAAACTGAGCATCTCAAGCAGCAAAGACATGTGCCAAAAAAAAAATAATAAAAAAATCAGTATTTCAGACCAGTAAACCTACCCCCTTTGACCTGTGAAGAAATGGGCTTAACCTTGGGATGATATGAAGGGAAGTCTCACAGTATAGATAAATAACGGCTTGATTTTACATCGTATTTTTACCACTGGATAACCACTTTTGCTAAATTTCATGTCTAACCCTTCAGAATCAAAGACCAACAAAACTTGCAATACATTGTTATTGCAATGGACAGGGGAGAAAAAGCACCTCACAAACCTGCAAGTCCATCCCACACAAGGGGAGGCAAAGAATCTCAGCTGTAGCAAGTGACAGTGCATTTAACTAAAACTCTACTGGAAGAAGAAAAAGGGTTGAAAAATCCATTCTAACAAAAAATGTGTATTGTTCTCTGTGGAAATGATGTGTCCTTCTCTGCACCAACTGGTAAACATGAAGAAACAAGGAGAATAGATTAACTGGACTCTCAATTATACGGCACAGGGGTGGACAAAAAGGGTGCTACATTCAACTCTCCTTCAACACTTCAAAACCCTTAAGAAACAGTTTTAAACAAAAGGCTAAAATGCAAATCTCACTTGTTGCCAGCTAGAAAAGAGCAAAGAATTTCCCACAACGGCCTCTGAAAGATTAGGCACGTTATTGTTAATGCTGTGTTAGAAGTGGACATTAATTAATGCTGAATTGCAAAGAAATTCCAGTAGTATCACATATTTCACTCCTGCCACTGCAGCAACGAACTCATTACGAATAAAGAAATTAAAAACATATATCAGAAGGCAAAGTTAACGATCTTCCGCTCATTATTAAGTGTGAGCAACGTACACCACTAGACTAGAAAGAAAGAAGAACATATCTCAGCTTTAGTTATAGGATAAGATCACAGCCCAAAGCACATCCTTTACTGGGAGTGAAGGGTTTTATCAAGTGATTTCAAAGATACACACTGACCTTGAGCCAAGAACTTAGTATCTGTCACACAGTAAGCTTTCTATATACAAAACAGTAACACTCGCCTCCTGGAAATTCAGAAGCAAGTTTATGGTGCGGGGACCTCTTTGCTGCTCTATCCTTGTGTGGTGGATACTATGACAGCTGAGGACATCCTTGAGATTCCTCCAGTCACAGCAAAGAAACAGTGAAGTCACACCTCAGGGTAGCTTGGGTGGGTATTTAGGAGCAGCCCTGGTGGAGGAGCTGCTGAGGAACCAGAGACATCTGGATACTGTGGGTGGCAGGAGCACTGAGAAACCCAGCAAGAGGTGGTTACAGCCAATCAAGGGCAAATGGAGCTCAAAGGAAGAGCCAGAGGTGAGACAAAACCAGCTCAAGTGGGTGAAGCAGATCAAGAAGTATAGGTTCAGTCACTCAAAATTGTATTTGTATTTATATTTGCCAGGAGGTTGAGGCTTTTTGAATCATTGAAGATAAAAACCCCAAAGGTGTAGGGTTGCATAACCATCCTTAAACACAAGCGCCAAAGCCACAGCTGCAGTAAGTCAGTGATGCTCCAAGGACACCTGAGAGTGGTTCAGCTCCATGAGCAGACCTGGCCCAGGGACACCAGGTCTCTTCTTCAGCATTTGTCCGTTCCTAAGACATCTGTCACATTGCAAATTAACCCAAGCTGACACTCAGCAAGGCACGTCTACAGCTGCAGTGAACCTTCCCTGAAAGTCCCCATCTCAGATATTTATTTCAGTAGTTCTTGCTTTCATATCTTTACTATTTTTACTACTTCCATTAGGGTTTTTTTGGTTTGAATTGCAGATTTTGCCTTCACATCATCTCCATCATTGTTTTGTCTGTATCTGATGTGTGTCAGTGACAGTGAAATTCCACAAAGCTTAGCTAAATCCATGTTGTCTGGTAAATAACAGCAGCATGTCCCCCTGTTCAAAGAAAATGATGAGAGGTTTATTAATGTAGCATCAGATGAATTTCTGGTTTATATAATTATGCATTGAATTGAAAAAGAGATGTCACACAGGCAATCTTTAGAGTCATAATAGACAATCTGTAAGAAAGAACAAAGGAAAATAATTTTAATAAAACATTATGCCCTAAGCGAGAAATATGCTTCATGTAGCATGCACGAGAAAAGATAGTTATTTGATGTAAAATGGAATTGTGACCTTGCTGCAGAAGCATTCATTACCTAACACTGCAACAAGAAAATTAATGGATTTTTGGAATGGTGCAAATAATAGTAATAATCATCATTTTGGTTGCTGGCATTTGCTTGCTGACAGCCAGATTTAGCAGCAAGTGTTTTCTGTTATTATTTATAAAACAGGATTGCAAATAGAATTTCACATAACCTTAAAGATATTACAGAAGTGTGTGTCTAGTGGAAGGGTATTACACACGAGTAATCAAGGTTTTGTAAGTGCTTATAAACCAAGCACTGGAAGCCCAGAAACAAAACACTGGCTGCCAGAAGAGTATATGCTTTATGCAAGGACACGTATGTACGTGGTACTGCCAAGTTTGTGTGAATCTGGCATTTGAATCCCTCCATAGGAAGGTTATGATTATGGTTACTATGGAAATTACACAGTTTCACAAGCATTTGGTATGTGATAAACAGTTGTGTGATAATTAGGCTGTTGATATTGTTTAAGGGAACTATAGCACTCCCAGGGGGCATTGAATGAGGGTGTTTGGACATCACCTCCTCCACACAAAGTCCCCTGCTAAGCGATAAGAATTGTCTGAATTATGTCCTCCAGCAGATCTCAGTTCAGTGCTTGGCCCTTCTGTGCTGGACAAGCTTCCCAGAGCCCTGCCCCAGTGCCCCACTCTCCCAGTGTGGCACCACCTCAAAACACCAGTGGCAAATATGCTCTTTAGCAGCTGACAGACAAGGTTTGCCCTTCCCACCCTCTCAGCCAGCCTGTCTGCAGAGCACTGGGAATGGGCTGTGAGAATGATGTATGTGTTATTTGGGGTGAAAATTTACTGCTAGAGTGACTGCTGCTCCCAGAGGGAGAGGGGAAAGCTGGTGGTTTCACAGTGAGAGACAAAGCACCAAAGTGCTCTGCCCCAGCTGAAGGATGTGCTGCCAGAAATTAAGGAAAGGAGCAGGAAACACTGTATGGAGGAGTCTGCCTCATGAAACTTGCACAAAACCTAAACTGGGCCTTAGGAGCAGCTTGCATTGGAGCGAGTATTCCACATGGAGCTGGCAGGATTGCCTTTGTTTTTCAACGAAGATCAGAAATAGGTTTCTAAAACACCTTAGTGTGTTTAAAATGGTAAAGTTATTAGGCAAGTAGGTACAATAAAAGAAACATCACTGCAAATGGAAAACCCCCAGGCATATACGCCTTCCAGACGCTATTGGAATTTTAAACCTTGATAATTGCTTTGTAATGTAAGCAATTGCATTATAAGCATGAACACCGCAGCCAATGCATCACCGCAGCTGTACCTTCGGCTCCGGCTTCTGTCTTTTCCCTCAGCAACATACTCTCTGATTGCAGGAGGCTTAAATGTAACTCGTTGTACAACTGATTGCATATGCTAAGGCAAGCTCATTTAACCGACAAACCTGGCTTCTCTGTACTGGTCTGTGCAAGACTGGCAGAGGGAGAGAGTTCGAAGGCTGCCAGTCAGGAGCCTGTCCTGGTATGGGAGCACCAAAGTGAGGGCACCAAATGACTATCTCTAAAACCATGATTTATTTGAAAAACACCAGAACAACAAAACTTTGCTAACAGAGAAAATTTCCCCCTTCTAAACAAAACAAATTAAAACAGAGAGGGCTGAACACAAGCCTAACTGTACCCTGGCAATTTTGCTTTTTCTTTCAGGCTTGCTCTGAATTTAGCAGCTACAGAGGCTGTATCTAAAATACACTCAATCTCCTCTGGGTCCCAGACATTTCTTCTCACCCATCACCAGCCAGAGTGATGTCCAGCAGCTTACAGGGGAGCCTAGATGCCCCATGCTCAGCCTCCTTGCCCTGGGGCTGGTGGCCAGTGCAGAGCCAACTAGGCATCTTTATCCCTGTCACCTTTTCTACAGACTAAGGCACACAGTAAGTCACCAGCAAACAAACAAAAAACCCCACTGTGTCATCGAGAGACTAATATTAGCAGTGAAATTGCCTGGAGGTACAGGAGCATTTTGAATTGGTACATGGCAATCAGCAGCTCCCCAAAGCCGAAGCCGGAACTGCGTGTGGTTGGGCTCATGAAAGTGGCAGCCAAAACACAATAGGTGACCCACCTATAGCCGACAGGTTCTCTGATGACTTTGCTGCTTACGGTTTCCATAGAATTCAGGTCGAAAATATTTATGGTGGGTGCCTGCTGCAGGGTGAGTTTCAGGGGGAAAGCTTCACAAAACAGCTTCACAGTTTCCAGGCAGTGGACTGGAGAGGAAATGCTTTGTTTTGTCCACATTAAAGGCTTTGAAGCATTTAATTGAAAAGCTTTAGCAACCCTATTCCAAGAAGGAGGAGTTGGGAATTTGGCAGGAGGGGTTTTGGTGTCAAAAGTGTGTCTTTTGCTATTTCGGGAGGGGAAAAAAAATAAAATAAAGATAAACTGACCAAATTGTGAACCTATAAAGGTTTGCAAATACTCAGTAAAGACCTGCTCAGACAAGTGTGGCTGCCAAATTCTGCAGCCACCAGATCCCAGGAGGGGACATTGCCCCTCCCAGGAAGGCAACAGCTCCTTCCCCCCATGTTCTTCCAGCAGAGCTGTCCTCAGGTGTGTTCCATGTCCCTGAGCCTCTTGGTGGGTGCTCTGGGCTGGGTATATCCAAAGAGAACCAGAGAGGGTCCAGCCTGTGATGCAAGGGCTGCACTGGAACTGCCTGGTGACCTCCCACAGACCCTGGCATGACATGGGATCATCCAAGTCTGTTTTTCCAACACCTGTACCCATCCTCTTTCAGCAGCACTACAGTTGTTGTCATTATCACCCCTCAGAGTGTTGCAACTTTCTGTACTTTCAGTTCCTCAATTACACTGATTATGACATTAAACATTCCTGGTGTTAAAGGAACAGACTAAAAATAATAAGCTTGTATCTTCCTAATACAAATGAAAACCATTTGTACTACTGAGAGTGGAGTGGGCTCGTTGTTTTGCAGTAATGAAGCTTTCATCTCAAGAGATCCAATTCATAAAAAAATACTTGCCAAGGCTCTGCACATTTCCTTTTTTTTTTTCCCACTGTCATTCCTTTAAGTTCAAATCCAATTCAGTATTAGACCAGTAATCGAAATAAAACAGAAGAGCTGCAGAAAAGCAAAACCCAAAATAATCTCTGATGGCAGAGCACACCCTTGCCACCAGCAGGCAGGCAAACCCATGTCCAGCCCAGGCTGCAGGCACCCAAATCCACACACCTTCCCCTGCTATAAATAGCTGCAGCCACCTTTGCTCCGTTTCCCAAAATAGAAACACATTGCAAAGGAGACAGGAACAGCAAAACACTGTACATAAGCTCTTTTTTATTTTTATGAATGCAAATTTGTAACCAAAGCCACGCAAGGCAGGCAATAGTAGAGCCAAGGAGATGCTGTCTGCAGGCACCTGCAGAGGAACCAACTGAAGGCTTCAGGCACCAGGCAGTGGGGGCAAGGAACAAACAGCCTTTGATGTTTTCCCTCTCAAGTCACAACAGTGTGATTAAAATGTGTAACAAAAATTGAGATCTACCCCTCTGTCTGCTCCAGAGCTTAAGTAAGAGTAAACCATCTATCTTCGGGTCTGCCCACCACCTCCACAGGGCAGGACAGGCTTCAGAGGAGAATCCCCTGCTCCAGGAGTGCCATGTGGGAGGACAGTGCACCCAGGCTCAGCCCTGATGATCTGTTTGGGGAGATGCAGCTCCTGCTAATCCTGGGCAAAACAAAAATGATCCTGCTTTTCCAAGCCTGGTGGCTTCGGCCACACCATGGTTGCAGAAAGGCACCAGATATTAGAGATCCCAACACCAGGCACCAGTGCTGTTGCATATGACCTACCTCCATCAAGGGAGGCTGGAGATGAAGCTAGCCAAGACATGCCCCACAGATATCTCCCCATCTGCTTGTCCACTTCCCTGCCATCAAGAGGCACAGACACAGAGATCTGATAGCAGCAAACATTTTGCTCTTCCTTTCAAGCTTCAGAAAAAAAAAACCTAGAATGCAGGAAAGAAGTAGTGAAAGCTTCCCCTTGTATTTCCCTCAGGACTCAAAATGACAGCACCCAACCATGCAGCAAGTCAGGGACACAGCAGGGACTTACCTGCCCTCCCACGCCTCAGCACCCACAGTGGCAGCAGGAGAGAAGGATGGGGGTAGGATAAGCATCTCACTTCACTTTTCCCCC
>WEIS01003603.1:0-21933 GCA_013389965.1 Todus mexicanus | reverse complement strand
GTCTCTGCAAATCTTCAAGGGATTTGATGGTTGCTTCTAAATTAGCAGGGAAAATTCCCCCTGGTTTAGCAGTCAAAGCAAGTCGTCTGAGCAATGGATGAAACTCGCTCAGTCAGTTGGCTTCAGTGACTAGTCTGACAGAACTAGATATGGCGTTACCCTTGTTGCTCTGCTGCACCCTCGCATATTTTTCGCACAGTGCCGCAGCCACCACACCCTGCTCTGGGACATGGTGTGGTTGCACCCAGCCATGCCTGATGTTGGCATCACAAAGACAGGGGAGAGGCTGTGAGTCTGGGAAGAGCCCTGCTGAAAGGCAGGTGTGCTCCGCAGCAGCCTTACACCAGGGCTCTGCCCATCTTGTGCCTTTTGCCTGCGGTCATCATCACACAGGCCAGGGGACCAGACACCCTCTGCAGTTGCCTGATTCATGGGGAAACTGGTGCAGCAAGACTCGTGTAAGTCAAGGGGCTTCCTGTCTGCTCCATGAGGACTTTCTTCCCCCTTTTGAGCTCTTTCTAAGCAGCTTTTATTTTGAAGATGCCAGTCTGGGCTACTCTTCAGGGACCTGCCAGGCAGCAGCTTTTTTTTTTTAAAGGGGTGGGGGAGAATTACAAGCACCTGCAGAAAATTCCCTCAGGGAGCAGTTTACCTTAGAGAGCCAAGATACTGCTGATAGCTGCTTAGAGCCAACCTACAAATTGCTGCAGGCAGTGGGGCCAGAAGCCCTTTTGGTTGTGAGCAGCCAGGTCTGCAAGCCCTTGCCAAGTGGAGAGTGTACTTCCCTCCTTCCCCTCATTTTCTGTCCACCTTCCCCACACTCTCTCCTGTTTCGGGCATTGTGGGTAGCTGGATTCAGGTGTGTGGTTTTATTTAACAGCCTTTTTAGCTCCATGCTGGTTTTGAGGAGCACCAGATAGTCTAGAAGCTGGAAGGAAAATTTTGCACTAATTAATAAATGGCTGAGGAGAGCTCCAGCTTCACTACAGAGAGACCTTTTGCAGCCAGAGACGGGGGATGGATTTGCCCTGAATGCTGGGGACTAATAACCTTTCTTCTACTGGGAATCAAACCTACATCCAAAACGCACATTCAAAGCAGCAGTTGCGTGGATAGTAAAAAGAGGATGTGATCTCATGGTAAGTATCACAGAGGCTTCCTTAAAACATACATTAAGGGGAAAAAAGAAAAGGAAAAAAAAACAGGAGTTAAAATCCATTTGTTTCTTTTTTGGATTCTGGTTTGGTTTTCTTTCAATGAAGTGTGACTTCATAAGAGACAATCTCCCAGGTGAAATCTCCATGGGTATATGACCTGGACTTGCTTACACCTTTTGCTCAATTTTCACCTCTATGCATTCAAACACCATCAGCAAGCACAGAGCTGCTGGTGCAGCTTTGCTTTTCCAGCCTGGGAACCCACAGAGATGGAGCAGGGTCCCAGCTGGAGGGTGGGCAGAGCTGTTCAGAAAGGTGATGACTGGCTGAGGCCAGGCTAACTCTCTGGAGAGGAAACACTTGGGTTTAGACTGAACACCCACTGTGATCCTTACTTTACTTTTTTTGCTGCAAATTTGTGGAAATCCAGGATGGAATAAGTACATTTCTAAAGTGGATCCAAAATATTTATGACCGGAGTGTGAATTTAAGCTGAGTAATAAATTACATCTCTGTACAGGAGAGAAAAATCACTTGCAATTTCATGATAAATGAATGGCAGGGTTTTTTTACGCACATTTGTCAGCAAGGTAATCGTTCGAATAAAGACCTAGCACTGAAGGTAAAAGTAGTAGGGAGAGCTACAAGTGAGGCAGTAGTTTTCAAACAAACACTGTTGAAGTGGCATAGGCTGTGTTATCTCTGGCTAACATTCCTTTGGTGGATGTCACATATTTACCAACCAGCAGCCTTCCTTCTTCCTTGGAACCATTAAATCAACAAGCACATGCAGAGAAAAGAGCAAGAGCACACTCCTGAAACTCGGGACTGTGCTTCTCTTCAGCTTTGCCCAGCTTGTGTGAACACTGCAGGTCCTGAGGATTTAGCAACCTGTCCCAGGAGGAAAGCTTTGAAATGTGTTATTTGCAAGCAAAGAGTTCTTGGGAGATTTTACTGCTGGTTCGACTTGTTTTGCCACTTTATGTGAGTGCAATTAGGTAAGTCATGTTTTAAATGATTTGTGGCTACTTCTTGGTGAGAAGATAGCTTTCCTAGTTTGTTACTTTGGTGACAATTACAGTTTGTAAAGCGAATCCTATGTTACCAACGCTTGGTACTTTGGCTTTGCGTACCACTTTGGTTTTCTTGAAATACAAAGGTCTTGGAAATCACAAGAAACAAAACAGGAGTTAGCCTTTTCTCCTGTATTCTGCTTTGGCATTGTGCTGTTTCCTGCTGTCATTTCAGATTTTGCTGTCAAGCAGTACAAAGACCATAATTCTAGCTCCATGATGAGTAACACAAGTGCCGAGTATTTGCATTCCTGTTAAGCGGAGAGCACGTCTGATCGCTGTGCTCGGGAAGCCATGAACACTTGCAGGTATTTGTGGCTGAGGTAGCTTAAAAAAAGAATCTAAATGTGGCATGGAAGCAGACAGCTGAAGAGATCCAAATAAAGTAGTAAGTAGACTCCGTAGCTTGGCTCGGTGTGCCTGAAAACATCCAAGGAACATGCTGCACTTTTTTCTTGTGGTCCTTTATGTCAAGTGTCTTGCAGAATGTGTGTAGGGATGTGTGCTCATGTGGGCTGGACGGGAGCATCAGAACTGCAGGAGCCCTTGAAATACGTGGAATCTATTTTAGTCTGTCTCCATTGCATCTGTTTTGGCTAATAGTTGCCTCTCTCTGCCTCCTTCCTTCGCACTCTTCTGGCTCTGAAGTGGCGTGGCTCTCCATTTATCCCTGAGAACCGTCTGATGTCACAGCTGTTGCTTGGAAAAAAAACTCTGAGCAGATGTTTCAGAACTTGTTAACGCAAATGGATCCTCCAAGGCAGCATTGTGGCCGCTTTCATCTGGAGGGGGCTCTTCTCGCAGGTTTTGCAGTGCCAGGATCCGGCCCTGCACATTGCTTTTTCAAAGGAATTATGGTCAGTGTCTTGCATTATCAACATTTGTTTTCCCCGAGATCATTCCCGCTCCCCATTAGATCGGTAACAACTCTGCTTTTGATTTCTGTGCTTTTGATTTTCATGCCCTGGAGAGACAGATATTTTGGGTGTGAGTCTGCTAACTGAGATTAAGCAAGGCTGAGGAGTGCCTGGAATAGAAAGAAGGCATGGTATAGGAAAGAATAAGGTGGGAAAGCAAATGTAGGGAGCCAGCTGTTCTCCTGGTCATTAAAGCCAGCTCTCCTTCTCTCTTCATGTGGAACTTCATTGCCTTTCCCTTATCACAGAGCCCTTGGTTAGCTGAGCGATGACTTCAGTTCACACCCTTCTCTGGGCAGCCCTAGTAGCAAATTAACTGGTTTGTTATACTCACGTGGACAGAGAAATGTTCACGGTGACATGGTAGACAGTGGCTGTACTTACTAAGCTCTTCACTCTATTAAATACGTGACTAGAAACCACTGGCACTTTTTTCCCCAAGCATTAGTTTTAATGGCTTTTGTTATTGTTAGAACATATTTTCCCAGGGCGTAGGTCACTTGGTCGATATCAGAGGCCTAGAAATCTTCCACAATATGCTCTTTCTTTGAAACCGCACCCTGCTTTATGAGCAGCCGCCTTCCGCTTCAGGGCTGCTTCTTAAATACCAACAATTCCTCCATCCTGTTCCCTAAGAGTTAGAGCCTGAGCTAGCTCAGGACCCAGGGAGCTGTATGGTGGGACAGCATCACCTGCACATATGCCCTCTGTACCAGGACAAAAAACATCTAAGGTTTCCAGAGCACAGGAACAGGCTTCCCAGAGAGGTTGTGGAGTTGCCTTCTTTGGAAACCTGCCTGGACATGTTCCTGTGCAACCTGCTCTAGGTGAACCTGCTTCAGCAGGAGGGTTGGACCCCATAATCTCTAGAGGTCTCTTCCAACTCCTACCTTTCTGTGATTACGTGATTTCCCCTCCCCCCCCAATTGTGGCAATATCATGAGTTAATCTGGCAGCAAACAAAGTGTGTGGAATTAAACTCGGTGTAGGGCCTGTGGCTTTTAGGTTCAGAGAGTGGTGGGTTAGTGTCCTCTAAGATGGAGTAAAGAATGACCGAGGAGGAGAAGGAGAACCTGAATGCCGGGGTTGAGCCTGCTCTTCAGATGCCCCAGTTCCCTGTAGCAGTTGCCTGGAAGGGTCGTGGTCACGCCCATCTTAGGTGATGTAGCGCTGAGGGTTGTTAGACGGTAGTTGGTGGCTTTTCATGGGCATGAATCTCATCACCACCAAACAGAATATCTTGGCAGCAGCATGACTACTGAAAATTCCTCTCCTGTCTGCTGTTCGTGCTTCTTATCATGGCCCCATGGTTGTGCTAAATGCTGGACTGATTCATCTGTCTTTGTGGCTGGGCTTAAATGCAGGGCCTGAAAGCCTTTAGTGGAGCTGTAGAAAGGTTGGCCTTGATTCTAATTTAGAAAGTAAAAATAATAAAATCAATAACTGGTTGTGCTTTCAAGGTAAAATTAACTACTAAAGCCACCCTTTTAGCATTGCCAGGAGTTTTAGAATAAAGCAGGTGTTCTGTGCTGGCGTTTGACAGCAGTCCCCGGGCTAGGAAGGTCGAGAGATAGATGATTGTCCCACTTTTTCTATTTTGGTCAGCAGTTTGCCACTGCTGTTACGTGGATGTGTTTAACGGGAGTTGAAAAAGGCGCAGAGTGGATTGAGACAGCTCAAAAACATGTAGCAATAGGCCGGTAGGGAGTGTATGTTACCAATATTGGAAGATGTATTTTTGTTTCAAAGGTTGGGGGTTGAGGCACAGACCCTGTGAGGGTTCTGCTGCTCGCAGGCAGTTCTCAGTGGGCAGCTGGTCTCCTTGCTACCTGTCCTCTCCTCTCTGCAGCCTTCCAGGCATGTGCGGAGTGCAGACAAGGAGCACGTTGTGGCCTCTTGCTCCCCTCATCTCCATCAGTAGCTGTCAGGAGATGTCCGTGGCCTACAAGGATCCAACAAATAACAAGTTGAGGAGGAACCAGGGCTGTGTTCAGAGAGTGCCCTGCTTTCCGTGGGCACATGGCCTGTTCTCTGCAGATGGGAAATCGTCTAAGGATTAAGAGATTTGGTTTGATTAGCTGAAATCTCCTGTTGGCAGCACATTTCCAGTCCCTGGAGCAATGGAGATCAGACAGGTTGCCAAGGCAACGCACAGCCTTCAGCGAGAGGTTTACTGCTGCATCGTCCTTGGTCAATTGATGGAGTAGGGTTTATTTAGGTCTTTGAAAAAAACCAAAAACCAAACAAACCTGCTGTCCGGCGTTTTGCTGTGGTGAGTCATTCTGCCTTGGGTCAAACCGGTGGAACTAGGAACAAGGTTTTGTGGATGAGAAAAATAAGTATATGAGAGCATAAAGATCTCGATTAGATTCCTCTTTAAAGAGGTGAGAGCACTTCAGTTCTAAGTGGAGACAACTTATTCTTTGTTATCCCCCCAAATACAAGAAGCAGCAGCCAAGATCCTCCTTTCTTCTCCCACTTCTTCCCATTCCTCTCTCTCCCCAAAGTAAAGTACTTGTTTTTGTTTGGTAGAGGGCTCTGTGTACACTGTTGAATTCTTGACCTGTACCAGAGATCCTTTCAGTTTGACCTTCTGTCACTGCTTCACTTGTTGCTCTCTGCTCCTCCTCTTGCAGAAGCCTTGATAAATTCAGCTTATATAAGTTCTCATTTCGCTACATTATTCCTCCTTCTACACCACCTAGGAAGCTCATGATGAAAAGCTCGTGTCATGTTGTGAATGCCGCGGCGGTGGCGTGCTGAAAACCATTGTGTCTGTCATTGCCCGTTCATTGACCTGGACTCAAAGTCAGGGAATGTGTTGGGACATGGGTGTCTCTCACTGTGACCCTCCCCTGGTTTTACTGAGGTACCACAGTCACGCCAATGGAGTGCAGAGCTTTCTCTGAAATTTTGGAAAGGACCTGATGCAGCAGTCTCACGTGCATGGCCAAGGAGGGAAATGCCATTGTGCTGAGTATGAGGCCTTGGTTTGCTAAATTAATGAGGGTTTCTTTAATTCTAGAAGTGCTGAGGAAGACATACTACAAAGCTAACAAGACCACACCTGGTGAGTTGAAGGTGGTGTGTGGGAGACACCACCAGAGTGCTCTTTTTAGTTTGTCTTACTGTTGAGATAAATGTGGGTTGTGCTCAGCAACAGATACCTTGTTAGTTCGGGAAGAGATCATTGTGCACGCAGGAATTACGGAGCAGTCACCGCATGGTTTAACATGGGGAGCCAGGTTGGCATTTTCTAGTTATGCAGTTACTTCTGTTGTCTCGTGAGTGTGCACCTCAGCTGGTGTCATGTAGCATGGGGAGAAGAGAAGGAATTAAAAAATAAACCTAGACATTGCTTGCTGAGAGACAAATTATGACCTTCTCTGTCATAAAACCAAGGCATGACCCTCGTAGACAGCAATTTGTATGTGAGAGGGAAGAATTAAAAAGGGTGGAGGAGCCTTTAAAAGCCTACATTGGCATCCTTACTTATTTACCCTTTTTGAGAGGATGGCAGTTGATAGATGTGTCACTGTGATGATGCACGGTTATCTTCTTTCCCTGTCTCAAAATACTGCATTAGTGATGCCATGGCAACTAAGAAGTTGTCTTTAAGGAAAAGGGAAAGAAAAGAAAGCGTGACTTCAGTATTCAAGAAAGGTGGCAGACTGACAGCCCGAGTCTTCCCTTTCTACCAGGAAGGCAGTGGTGGTGTCAGCTATGACAAAATGTATCCGATTATGAACTCTGTGTTGTACTGTGACTGAAAACAAGCCTGGGACATGATCAAAGACAAACCTACTGCAGTAAGAGCGGGCTGAGAAGCTTCTGAGAAAACGTGCTCACGTCAGACAATTAAGTTCTCTTTAAATTACAACTTTTTCTAAGAAATGCTTCACCTTGAAGGGACTTCCTTAGGCCCAATTGTGTCCTCATTCAGGATGGAATGTCTTGCGGTGATGGCGAGAGAAAACAACTGTCCCTTGCCACTGATACAGGTTTTCTGGAGGTCAGACAATCAATGGACACACGAAAGGGTCAAGTTGAAGTCTCTGCCCTGCTTGATTCAGACGTGCAGTTGAGGACACGTCTCATCTTTAACCTGAGAGCCCTAAGCAGCAGGAGATAAGCTTTTTAGGGACTAGCTTCTTTCTCTTAGTTGATTCCATCCTGATTGTATAGAGTTATCACTACAGTCCTTTCCTTGCTTTCCTACATCTTAGGTGAAAGGTTTTACCACCAAGTTAGTCCCGTCATGGCTTTGTGTGATGGCTGTTTTTACAATGGAAAATAGTTCTGGCATGCAAAACAGAATGTGAGTGTGGCTCAGAGATTAGGGTGAATATTGAGATAGAGGAAAAAATGACAGTGCAAAGACTTGGCTGTGAGGGTTTCTTCTAGACTGTGGACTAGGAAAGTAGTTTTTCTGCCTGGTTCTCATTTTTCTTCACTGGTCTGGAGAAGGACTGAGACAGATGGTCGTGAAGGCTGTGGTTTCCACTTTATCTCGGCTGTTTTCACAACTCTGAGAACAATCCTGGCAGGGATTGGTGGACCAAAAACCTGGATAGGTGCCATGGGTTTCCTCATGCTGTCCCTGTTAAACCTCTTCAGCCCTGACGTGGAGAGGACCAACTTTCAGTTCATGAATGGCAATTCAAGTGCTGTGCTGCTCAAATTCTCAGTCTCCCTGGCCCTGTTAACTTCAATGAATTTTAAATACCATGATGAATTGGAGCCTTTTCTACAATTATTACCAAGACTGACAATTAGTCTCTGAATCACCCTTTAGAGGCCTAGGTTGTTACCCAAATCACCTCCGTTAGACAGTATGAATGCTGCCCTGCCTGCTAGGACATGCTTCTGTTCCCTTGTCTCATCTGTATTTGTGATATGTGTATTTACAGACGGATGAATGGGGTGAGAGCCAGGACTCTCCTGGATGCAGAACATCAGGCATCATCGTTTGCAAACACCGTGTACTTGCTGTTGACTCGAACAAGCGCTCCACGGTCATTTGAAACACATCCAGCAAAACTAGTACTCCATCTTTTCCAATTGGAAAATGCCTTTTGCTGAAGGGAGAGTCTTCTCAGTGAAGTCCAGACTGCATCCTGACAACTCTGCCCTTTTTGAACCTCAGTGAGAAGGCTAAAAAATGACACGTACTAGAGCTGGCCCTACTGCTGGCCCCCAAATGGGTTGCACAGTGAGACAAGCTCAACCTAAAGGGTAGAGGGTGCCCTGAGAAAAGGAGAATGTGGGTTTAAGGAAGAATTTATCTCAGACCTTCCATTTCTTAAGTGAGTGCTCTTGCTTGTGAGGTATTTCTAGACACTGAAGTACCTGTGTAGATGGATGGCACACTACTTGATTTTTCTTCCGAGTGAAACTTGCGCTATTTTGGGTTTTGTCTGTTCCATGACTCCCCTTCTGTGGAGCAATTGTATTAGTGTTTCCCTGCCTCACAGAGCTGCTGGGGGGATAAATGCATTGAACCCTGTAAGGTGTTTGGGTACAGTGGTTATGTGGGTCATAGAAAAAAGGGCGGTGAAGTTGCTGTACTGTCTCTGAGACTTTTGAAGTCGTATGCCTGTGTCATAAGCCATAAACACAGCTTAAATCTTTAGAGGTGACCTGCAAATACATCATCAGCAGCTACAAATGGGCCTATTGTTACACCCTTCGATTAGTCAAATTTTGCAGTCAAAGTCAATAGAAGTATAGTCAGGTCAAAAGAGCTTTTCAGTCCTTTATATTCTTTATATAAAAGGACTGGAGGACTTCTTCATTCTTGCTATCTGTAAATCAGCACATAAAAATAAAGTGTGTGAAGCTGAGCCTCGATACAGGGCAAATCCTCCTGCCTTGGGTGGGAATTTCACCCTTCTGCTACAGCACTGAATGTCGTCTGATTGTGTTTCTGATAATGTATTCGTGGATCACCTTGAGGAGAAGAGGAGGAGTTATACAACTGTTCCCTCACAGTGCTGTAAGGAAGGGTCGGGCTTTGTCTCCTTTGAAATAGATATCGGGAGAGAGCTGCAATCCTGTGAAAACACACATTTATTTCTGAAGTGTTTGTGTATTGTGTGTGTGTGGTGCACATGAATAGAATTGCCACCTGTCCAAGGCTGATAACGATGATCTGGGGAGCAGTGGCCATGCGCTTCTCATTCGAGCAATTTACTGTATGAAGGATCGGCACCTGCAGCTTCCCTTGCTCTGAATTCATGAAATGCTGCATGCAATGAGTTACTTTACCCTTTCTGGCACTTTCTGAGCTTGCATAGATACAGATTCATTAGAGGTTTCGCTGTAATGGAAGCAGTGTTAGGTGTGGCTCATGGAAATCCTTTACCTTTTCTCTGTTTTGCTCTCAGAAAGTTCCCACTGATTTTCCTGTTCCTTTAGGAATCCACATATGTCACTAGTTTCCTTTCTAACCTTGGCCTCAGCTTGTGAGTGGGCAAAGTGACAAGATCCAGAGACCCACATGCGTTGCACACCAGGCAGAGGAAGCGACTGAGAAACCTTCTTGGTGTCTCCATTGCACCCAGCTGGGAGCTTGTCCTTGTGGTGGGGCTGCCGTCATCGTTTGACCCCACAGAACTTCTCTTCAGGACTTGCTGAGCATGACGCTTGTCGCAGATGGGCTCCCGTGCTTTGCTGCGCTGTGACACTGCTGATAGGCATGAGGAGATGTAGATATGCAAGTAGGTGGAAACCTTCTAATACATCATAATAGTAATAATAATAACGTGCACTTCTACAGCCTTGCAGCTTTCGCTAGAACTTCTGCCCACGCATCAGCCTACTTGGTTCACAATGCAGTGTGCATGCTAGACAATTAGTGGTTGATAATGAAAAATGTCATGGGAACCAGCAGGAAAATCATAGCTTACTCCAGATATATAATGAAATGTAATTAGCACAGACAGTAAAACAGACAATTTATGGTTTTTTTCGTAATTAAAAAGTACCAGTAAACATTCCTTTTTGCAGGAAGCTTGGTATCAAATGGAATTAAAGAGCTATTGTCTGGAATAGGATTTTATGCAAAATTTAACTCTTGCAATGCTGAGCGGGTTAAGATTTAGTTCATTGCAGGCTCTCCAAGTCAATCTACTGTGACACTTCTTGCACTCATTCTCTTAGTCCTGGTCTGCCTAGTGGGGCCACGTCTGCTAACAGAATTGCTGCAAAACCTGCTGCAAGCAAAATACCTGGCCGGATTCAGTGTATGTAATGATGTGGCCAGTACTCCCTGCCTGCGCTTCCAGACACACTCTCCTCTGAAGTCATCTTTCAGTAAGGGAGAAGTTGGAACAGGAGTGGCATTGTAATGTCTTGTGCTCCCTATGTCCTCTGTCAGACGTCGCCTGTTGACCTCAGTTCCATCTCTGATCTCCTCTTTCTTAGCTTGGGGCCCTTCACGTGCACCTCTTGTTTGTTCTGAAGCAGTGTACATAAAGGAGCATGCACAGTTACGCATCCCTCAACTTGCCGGGAGTGCAAACATCCTTTCTTGGCTTGTGCTCTCACCTGAGGCAACAGAACGTGCAGACCCGTTGTTGACAGTGCACAAAGGTGTCTATGGCATTAACCTCTTAGCTTACAAACAGATGAGTGGGACAGAGTCCTGGCTGAATGGACTCATCATGTCCCAAAGGATGTGGTGTTCAGCTCCTTCCCAGGGCTTGGGTGCCCAGGTTTTGGGTGCCTCACTACATCTCCTCTTCTTGCTGTCAGGTACAGTCTGTCACCTATTGCTGTGAGGCTGGATATTTTGCTTGTGTGAGAAACTCCGACATGCTCCAGCAATGCTGTAACACAAGCGACATGTGTGCAATTCTCTTTTCTTTCTTCTCAATGCCTTCCCAGGCCCAGACGTTCCAACACAAGCCAGAACAGAGCTCTGCTCCAAATCAGTTTTACCGTAATTTCCCAGGCAGAGTCTTAGCTTAGAGTTTCAAGTGTGCAGAGAAAGCCCCTTAGCTGAGGGTTGAGAGGAGAGCTGGGCCGCATGCTCAGGACTGTGTGCAGATGCAGCATGTTTTTCTCATGATGGTGGAGGAGCAGAGAGCCAGCATGTGGCCCATCACAGAGGGATACAAGCTTCCAGCTGGAGCCAGGTGTACAGACTGGAATGTTTCTACCCACGTATGTGAGACAGTGCTCAGGTGCAAAATTACAGCTCTCCCTCAGAGACGCTGTGGCACAAACCTCTAGTATCTGGCACAGATAACGTGAGGGAGAGAAGAGGAAACCTCTGCTTAAAGCGGTGGAGCAGGATGTACGAGCTCCTTTGCCTTGTGCTGCAGAAGTCCCAGCCGCCTTGTCCTCTTTAGAAGAGGGACTCTGGGGTTTGCTGTGGGACCTGTCTGTAGGAGGTGTCGATTTCTGCCAGAGCTGTGGTGGTACTTTTGTGAGCTCTCAAAGAAGGTGCCTTTTACATCTCTGTCCCATAGAGTAGGAGAAGCCTGAAGGGTTGTCCCAAATCTTAGGCCACTGTGCTACAACTTTCTTGTACCTCTGTAGCTGATGAGGAAACAGGAATAGATCAGCAGTGATGGTGCTGTGCCAGTCTGAGATCCTATAGAGCAAGTGGGTAGCAGCTGATAATTTGTCTCCAAACTTTGTTTCAGAATTCCTGGTCTAGTCAAGGATCTGCTTTTTCCTCTGGGAATTTTGCAGGGTGCCATGCAGGTCTGTTGAAGAAAGGAGCACTTTGAGGACTTCTGCAGCTGGGAGTCATGTAGCCTATCAGAGCATGTGTTGGACAATTTGTGATTAAAAATGTTGATGGCTTTCTTGGTCCCTGCCCGAGAAGGGAAAACCCTGGCATCTCCTCAGCACTCAGAGCTGAGATTTTATATACAGGCTTAATAAATAGTAACAGTGGTGTCCTTACCACCTCCCTACATCACACCCTCTGCGATGAAATCACTCACATAGAGCTTTCAGAACATGATTGTCAGGTTGCTACATACCTGCTCCAGCTTTGCACATGCAGGGATGTGAGCTTGTGCATGCATACAGGCACACACACACACACTTGTGTGCTGAGATGTGGTGATCCAAAGTGTCTTATATGTAAGGCTGAGCATAATCCTTCTTCCTGGCTGTGCAATACTCAAGAGAAGGAGTCATCAGTGATGGACCCAGCCAGGCTGCCATGTATATTCTGGGATTATGGCTACTTTAATTTATACTCAGCTCCTTTGATTTATATTTGGCTCCAGTAGCTACTCAGTGGTGACTTCAGCAGCTGAAAATAGCCGGAGTAGATGTATCACTCAGCCACTCTCACATCCCCAGCCCTGCTTCCTAGGTTCAGGTGTGAGGGGAAGCTAGAGCTGGTATGGGCCTGCCAAATTATCCGGGGTAGCTGTGGCAGCAAGTCTCAGTGCTGGCAGGAAGATTTACTGTCTCCACGGACCCTGCTTAGTCCTGGTGTGGCGCAAGGGAGACACAGAAGTAATGGCCAGAGAAATGACTGTGCCCAAGCAGAAGAGAGCAATGGAAATGTAAACTTGAGCTCGTTGACATTCAAGCTGCTGTAACTCGGTGCATATTTCTGTTCCTTAGACTGGAGTAAGCAAGGTCAGAGCCACCTCTGGAGTTTGTGTAACCCATGTTCCTCTGGGTTCAGTTCCAAATTCTTGTCTGTTTTGCATGTGGGCTGCTTCTATGCATTGGTGATTTTTGTTTCCAGTTGAGGCATGTTGGCTTGTATTAATTTAGAATTGTTTTTTTTAATCCCCTAGATCATAGCCCTACAGTGCACTATCAAGGCTGTAACTGGAGACGGTGGAGCTCTTCTAGCCTAACTCTTTCGCTGAGTCAAGTCTTATAAACTCCCAAAGGGATATTTCCCAGGCAGGGCTGGCTCTGTTTACATCCTTTGCTCCTGCTCATCTCATTTGTGAGCTGCAGCTCTGCAATCACAGGCATCCCTGGTGTGCCACTGATGCTGCTGATGTTTCATTTTTATGAGGTCTTTGACTTGAATTGAACAACTGAACTTCACCCCTTCCTGGTGAAGTAATTATCAGAATAACAAGCCTATTTTTTATTATTTTTTTTCCAGATGGCACTTACAGTTTTTTGATGTGTGTGCCCTTGCCATCTACAGCAGATGATGTATGTGCTGTTTGTCCCTTGTTCTGGCATTTTGATATGTGTGAGAGAGGTGAAGTGGCTTTAAAAGCTTTTTGCTGGCGCCTGTGGTTTGTTGCAGACCCAGTGGTACAGGCAGAATGTGATAAATTGAAGTAGGACTGTTTCTCTACAGTTTGACACAGGGGTGTGGAGGTATAGGACTAGGTCATGAGCTGCTGCAAAACCATTGTGCTCATTACGTGCTGCCAAACCTGACACCAAGGGAGATAAACTGAATTACCTGAGCTGGAGGCTGTCATTTTACAGCAAATAATGGTAATTATATAGTACAGTAACATATTTCTTAGCTAAGGGTAAAGTAAGAGTTGAACGAGGATCATAGGCTATACATTAACCTGCATCTTAGTAAATATAATGAAGTCAGTGAGCACCATTATGGTGTGATCTGATGGTTTTAGAGAAGATACACAAAGCGCAAAGGAGGTGTTGGGGCCTTTCCCCCCCTGAGCTAATCCTGCCGGCAGCTTCCCCTGAGAATTTACAGCAAGCTGTGCAGAAACGGTTTGTGACCAACTGCCCTTTCTTGGCTGGATCCTTTTTGTAGTATAGATTGAGAGTGTCTCTCCTGAAGCTGGTGGAATTCTGCATTGATACAGAAGTTTATTACAATCAGTCAGGGTCTTTGCTGTGTTGAGTTCAACATGTGGCAGAAATGAAAACTTTAACTGGAGCGAAGTTTGGTGTGGAAGATACTCTGTTGTTGATGTCCTCAGTAGACTGGCCCAATGCAAATGTTGTAGTCGGAGATCTGCTGAATTTCATTGCTATTTCTTCTGGGGAAGCAGAGCTATACATACAGATGTGGTTAAACCTCATCTTTCTCTGGGCAGTTTTTCCCCCTTGTGTTGATGTTTTCTTTCTGATGTTCTGTTCCTAGTTATGCCTGAGGCTGTTGAGCTTCTGTCTGCAGCTGGAGACTTCATTATCCTCCCTGCAGTCCTCTTCCACTTTGTCAACAAGAAGCTCTGCTTTGAAAAGAGAGGTGGAATCCCATGCCTGGAACAACAAGGGAGAAGAAAACACTACAAACAAAAGTCGAGAGTTCATGTGGGCCTTGGTAAGTATCAGCATCACACTGCCTTTAATGTACACAATCTTCTTGAGGCTTTGATTGCTGGAAGAAGAGAGAAAGACCCATTTGCTATGCCTTGGGTTATTTGTGTGGGAAGCAGCAGGGGTTTGGATAGACTATAGTAACCTCCAAAACTTGATTAAGTGGATATGCAGTTGCTACCATACTCCCGTTATCTTTGTTGTCTGAAGAAATCTCATGAAAAACGGAAGGCAACGGTGGGGAAAAACCACACTCCCCACTCTCTGTCAGTTGTGAGAGTGTTTTGTTGATCCAGTGAAGAGCAAACTCTCAGCAATTCTGAGTAACGACACTTCCTTTCTGCTCAGGAAGGATATACCCATCTTGGTTTTCTTGTAGTAGCTACCACATGCTCTTTCATGCATTTATTCTTATCTGGAAACATTATGTCTTGAGTTAAACACATGAGTACTGGGAGTCAAAGTAATTGAGGAATTTTACTGTGTTACAAAAATAACATTTTAATGTTTCTCAGCCATCCGAAATTGATCTATTCTGGTAATGGTGGTAACTGAGAATTTGATAATTTCATGATACATTTGTTTGTAACTTTGCATGTCATAAGTGTATAATCATCGAAATAATCAGATGAGAAGAGGCCTCAGAAGCCTCCCAATTCAAAGGTCTTCTTCTCAGTGGTTCAGTCTAAAAGCTAATTGAAAAAGGGACAAAATTGCAAAGTGGAGCCCCTGGAGGTATTTTGGGTTTATGTTTTATCTCATACACTGAATTCAGCATGGCTGTAACAAAAAACATGATCTAGTCATACCTTTAGAGTCCAGAATTTGCTGACAGTTGAAGGCTTGGATGCCACATCTGATAGGAAGTCTGATAGGGACTGTCTGCTTCTTGCTAAATGAATTAGTGAGCCAAGGACAGGCACCAAAAAGTTGAAAGTACAAATGATACTTGAAATTATTCCCACCCACCCGCCTCTCCACTGAAAGTCCTAGCTTGAATGTTCCTAAATAGAGACTATGTTGGGTTTTTTTAATAAGTTTCCTTCGTTGATATTATTTTTAAGTCTTTCTTCCCTTCGCCTCTCATCAAGTGGTGTAAAAATGTGGCTTTTATTTCGGTTTTTTAAGATGACACATCTCCCAGGAGTGTGTGGGTGTTGACATTCTATGGAGCTGTCACAGGCTATCATGTAAACATGTATTTGCAATGCTTTTTAAAATGTGAATTATTAATAAACAGGGTGGCTTGCCTTTTTTTGTGTGTGTGTGTGTTTTGTTCCTTCCAAATTTTGAAGGACAAAAAATTGCTTCCCAGCTGACACACTCAACGGCAGTTTTCATTTCAGACTAAATCTTATGCGTCTCAGTAATAAACTTTGAAAACATGGGTTTATAATGGAAACACTAATTCAACTTTAACTACAGCTGTGCCGTACAAGCAAAATACCACACACATTAATGAGGTGCTAAATCTGATACGGCAGAGGAATGTGTTGTAATCATTAATTACAATGGAAGCTTAAAGCTGGAGCCTGCTTTTTCCGCTCAAACAAAATCAGCTTGGTGAGTTGGAGCGAAGAGCTATTTAAAAATATCATCTCTATATTTAGTTTAAATTTCACCATAGCGTTTTGATACTTGTAAGGCCAATATGGAATACGCGTGTAGAAAATGCTAATGCTTTTAAAGGACAGCAGTGTGAGAGAATAGATTAAACCCTGGGTTAACATAGTGTGTCAGATAGCAAATGTAGAAACCTGGAGCCTGAGCTTGGGCTGGGAAGCCAGGAAAGGCTGTTTCTAGCTTGGGAGTTGCCTCCTGAAGAAGCTTTCCCAAGAGGAGTGTTGACAAGCAAGAGTTCGTTTCAAATCTGGACTTTGCTGGGTAAAAAAGAACAGGATGGGAGCGTTTGTAAAGTGTAACTTACTGGCTATCATTAGCTCTTCCTCTTTTCAGATTCTTCTAGTGTTTATTGCAAGGAGATCCTGATTCTAAAGACTTTGCTGTTCTTTAACATGTAACCCACTGATGATTGTTCTTTCCAGTTCTAAGCTCTCGAATTGGGAAAATCTTCCGCATCTGAAATTAAGAGTGGTTAGAACATATCTGTCTGCTGCAACTCTCAGCTTTACAACTGCCTAGCTAGGAGAGAAGGCATTTTGCATTTTGATCCCTCTGGCATAACTAACGTCTGCAATAGGATAAACCCCAATTTCCAGCAGCATAGGGAAATGAAGACTGCAGCCTGAGCTGGTGTATATGGGTTCAGTGCGTGAGATATTTCACTTGTCCTTGGATCTAGTTGAGTTTTGAGTTGTCTACCAATAAAAGTAAGAGAGTTGAGTTAGAAACATAAGCAAATCTGTCTTCTTTGCACTTTGCAGGTGCACAGGCTGACATTCAGAAAATGCAGTGTAAAGTGTCCAAGTCTTTTTCTGTTGTTACTGCTTCTGCTTTTCTGTATAAAGCCTGACCTGCGGACGAGGCAAGCGACAGAATGAAATAGGTGTTTTCATCGTCACAGCTCTAGGATACATCTGGCTAGTTTGTTCCTAATTTAATTTTAATTGCACAGTTTGTGTCCTTATGAAAGGAACAAGATAAGGGAAAGATCTCTGTGAAAATGAAGAATTAATTGAAACTCTTTCAGGAGACTCCACGACAAAGCTGCTTAATTACTGGGACACAATAGATAACATTTTTGATACATGAGGCTTTTGTGGATCCTATTCTTGACTGTTTCGCTGACCTTAGCGATGAGCCCATCTCTTGAGCAAGGATGCGCTGCCCTGATTGCCTCTTACTCAGCTGTAGGAGTCCATTCACTGCGGGGGCTGGAGCTCATCTGGACACAGCCAGCCTGTGGTTAGGATGGACTTGGCAAGGCAGAGCTCAGGGCACGCTGCAAACCTTGACAGAGAAGCTGGTAAACACTTAACCATTAGGAGGGTAGTGCAGAGTTAACTTGACGTGTATGAAGCTTGCTTGGCTATGCCCAAGCATGTGCAGAAGGAAGTAGTGGCAGCATGAAGCAGTCCTGAGCTGACCAGAGTGATGTAGAACCTTGATGTAGGGCACGCGCAGAATTCCTTAGCAAGGGAAAGATTAAACACCACATCTTTGGCCTTAATGGGGTCAAGTGGAGTGGTTGTCTTTCAGGTGGTAAGGAGAGTGTTTGGGGTGAAATTTTCCCTTGGAGCATGCCCCAGTGCAAGGCAGGACCTTCCCTTGAACAGAGACCTGACAGATGTCTGTGGGGTCTCATGTGAGACCTTTTGATGCTGTCATGGTTCAGTGTCTCTTCCTGCAGTGGAAAGTTGACAGTGCTGGCAAACCCTTGTGTAAGGAGCAGTATCTAACCATGCGCTTCAGAGCTGTGACTTGGAAAAGGACCCTCTTTGTTCTGTACTGTCATCTTTTTATAATGATATGACCTGAGACTTGGAAAGAAATTGTAGTTTCCTGGCTGTGCTTTGTTCAAAAATACTCCAGTTGTGCCTTGCCTTGAACACTTGTGATGTTACGGATCTACTCCTGATACATGAAATCAGCTTAAACAACATCAGATCTGAAGAAACATTTTTTTTTCCATTTTTCTCTTCTGTCTTATCAACCTCAAGAGTGCTTTCAGTTTGTGTTCTCAAGCTGTTCTGCACAGCCACTGCTCTAGCCTCTGGGACTGGCAACACATTTAAAATAAACAAATGGAGATGCAATTCTTATATAAAACACTCATCTCCTGTAGCCGAAGCTTTAAGGAAAGCATCAAGACCTATAACACTCAACAAAGGCAGGACTGTTTGCCAGTGCTGCCTGGATGTTGACCTTGCTTTGTCAATGCAGACGTGGGCCCAGCCAGGAACTGGGGACCCGTCGTGTGCAGTGTGTGGGACCATCTTATGCTAGTAGAGGCTTAGCTTCATGTTTAGAAACAAGCGATGTGGGTGAGGGCAACAATACCAGCCTGGTGTGCGCAGTCCACTGTCTTCCTCCAACTATGTGGTAAATTCTGGAAAGCCTAGAAATGTCCTTCTTCAAAGAAAGACAGTTGTGGTTGGTCTTTGTAGCCCTGATGCTGAGTACCCAGTAACTCTGTTGACCATGGCAAGGTACAGATTGAAAAGGAGTCTGGGGTTATTCGTGTCACCTTGCTGAGGTACGTAGCTCAGCCAGGGTGTTGGGTTCCTTGACCAGCTGGTGACAGGAGGAAGAGGAGCTCTTGAAAGGGAAGTTTCTTAGTGCTCAAATGAAGCTGCTCTTCTAAATTGCTTTTCCTCTTAATTCCTCAGAAATTGATGGGAAGAATGGCTGGACATGAGACAGTGTGACTGTTGCCACTGATGGCTGCCCTAGACGTTAGAGAGCCTGGTTTGTTGCAAGGCTGAATTAAGTTAAAGAGAAGAGTAGCTGAGGGAGCAGTTCCTCAACTGGAAGGACGATGGTCTACTCAGATTTGTGGCTCTGAATTCTTTTAAAATCATTTAAAAAACTAGGCCTGGCTTTCCCAGTGACCCCCCAGCCTCCCAGAGTGTCCAACTGGACTGGTGTTTAACTTAGCAGAAGTGAAGGGAGGTGGGAGCTATGGGTATAACCGTGTGCGCATACGAAGGTGGGTAACCAGGAATGGATAATCATCCACTGAGTTTGCCTCTCAGGGCTGCGGTTGCCAAACAGCAGTGTCTGCGCTGTTTGGTGGTGGTCCATACAGACCGTTTTCCATGGGCTCTGTAACCAGGTTGTGTAGGGGGCAGGGAAGGAGTAACAGTAACTGGGTGACTCCTCAAAGCGTTTCTAAAATATCTTCATTGTGTTAAACAGCTAGACGCTGCTCCTCCCACTGCTAATTTTCATGCAAGTAATTGCTCTGATTGACCCTGGCTTGTTCAGTTGCTGCAGACTGGGTAGCGGGATTGCAGGCGGGGTGGAGGCTCGGTCTATTGGGTCTGCTCTATTTAACAGCTTGACAGCGCAGGTGGGTGGATTCGAGTAGTGGTGTAAATTGGTGTTTCTCCCGCCTTTTGAACTTGCAATTTCCTTTTGGCTCTTCTGTCTTCATGCAAGACGACAAATGGCAGCAGCTCAATTACAGAATGTGCTGTAATTTCTGACTGCAGGTTTCTTCTTTCATTCCCCTAATCCAGTAATTACAGACATTTCTCACTCCGTTACCTTGAACGAGCGCAGTTGCCACAACTAACACCACTTTTCTAATACTCCAGTGATCTGTGACTTTCTTTGTGTCCTTTTTCTAACCCTCGGTTTGAAAGTATAAACAATTAAAGTTATTCATTGTTGCTTTTTGTACTACAACTTGGCCGAGAACTGTTAGGTTCTTGTGCCCCTGGTGACAAGTGACTCTTTAAAAGCAAAGGACCTTATTTTGATTTGGAGGATGTGACCGCCTCCAGCGGAGCGACTCTGGACTTAGCACCAGTGCTGAGACAGAATATCCAGGCCAAATATTGTGGTCAAGGAAGGTGTTTCCATTTTCTCCCTCCTGGAGATTCCCTCAAATTTTGTGTTAATATTTTGGTGGTAATAGCATCTATCAGTGCAGTCACAGATTCCCCGTTTCGTGAGCGCACTGGACTTGCATGAAACAAACACACTTCTGAGTTCAAGGGGTCTTACAACCTAAGCAAAAGCTGAGACTTGAAGTGGTCAGCATAGGAGATCACCACCAGCTCTCAACCCTGTTGCTCATGGAGCTTCTGAGCATAATATTTGGACTCTGGTCTTCCAAGAGCATGTTTTTGCCTGAATTTGTCAGCATACACTCTGTGATGGAGAGATCTGGGTTTTTTGAAGAAGGCTCCACAGTTTTGAGTGATTAATGTCACATTTGCATAACACATTTTTTCTTCTCTCCCTTTCCTCTTCTCCCCATCCCACTGAAACTGTGAGGCTCAGTAATTGTTGCCATTATTTTTTGACAAAAGGAGAGTCTGCAACAAAGGAATGGGAGGAATGGGAGGAGAAACCATAGGGCTAAATATCCTGATCAAAACCATTTCTGTCATTTGAGTATCAATTTTTACAACTAATTTGGCACAGCATCACCAGTAGCGAGCTGCCTGCAAAGACATGAGATGATTAGGGAGTGAGGAATAACTCTGCAGGCTTCCTCTGCGTAGGTTCAACCCCATGCAGCAGGGTGCATTGCTGGCTGTCTGATCTCATCCTTGTTTTCGCTTCACCCTTTTGGGGCTCGCAGGACAAATGCGTTGCAGCAGTGGGTTTATTGCTTTGTTGATTTGTAACCTATGAATGTTTCCAGTGAGATGTGTGTAATTTATTGGCATAAACCATTAGAAACCTTGAATGCCCTGGAGTTTCTGAATCACTAGCTGAAAATTGTTATTACAGAGCACATAATCATTTGGAAAGTGCCTCTCCTCTTTTTTTTTCTTTTTTCTCTTTTTTTTTTTTTTTTGCATTAAATTCAGCTACATAAATAACATTTTTATTGCACTTAGACCAAAAAAGTACCAAGATGATCTGTATTTCTCTTTTGTTTTACCTTAGGGAAACTTGGTCAGCAGTGACACTCAGAGTTGATGTGAACCTTGGGCACTGTCTGTGAACTTTCCTCATAACACTTCCACAAGAGGCTCCCATCAACTGAAAAGCTTCAAGTACGCAGGTTGGTTTGGGCACTGTGACAGTTTTAACTGGAAATACAGTTTCATCGTAGCGGTATTTGGTTATTCTTCACTCTGAGGATGGAAGGGTTTTGCAAGCATCTTGTTAAACATGATTCTGGCAGCTACAGGAGGAGCAAAGAGTCCAGATTGTTTCCAGAACTAGGACAGAGGATTTCTTGGCCCAGGGCTGCTGCTGCCTTCCCTCAGAGGAGTACATTTCTAATCTCCCCTCTGCTAATCTACGTGTGTGCTAATTGGGCTCCAGTCCAAAAGAAGGATCAAGCTCATTATAGTTTTCAATAGCTTAAAAAGAGTTATTGAATCATCTTGCTCCTCCAAGCCTTCCTTACTTCCTCCTTCCATGAACAGAAAATGGCTTTGCCTTTTGCACAGACCCTTGATATTCTGGACTTAGACTCACACCTTAGTTTAGGTCTTTCCTCCTAAGCTTGGAGCAGGGCTTCATGGTGCACCTGTAGCATTGCTTTTTCCTTGGTGTCCTCACAAATAAAGCTCCTGTCCACGGATACAATCCATGGTGGGCATGAGGGGCTGCTGGTCTCTGTATGAGATCAGGAAATGAAGGTAACAATTATCAATGTCTCAATTAAAATTTCTAAGAAGTGGTGAAGGCAAGAGTCATTCCTCCGGGTACATGTAGCATGGCTGTCTGAACCAGTGACCCAGCACAGTGTGCAGAGTTTCAGTTGTGGACAAATGGATTCAGTGACTTGCCCAAACTGCTAAAAAGACTTCTTGGTACAATTTTCTTGGCAGTGACAAAAGAAGTGCATCTTTCTAAAACTGTGATATGACAAAGATGTCCTCGTCTCTTTGGAAGCTGGGAGGGGATTCCCTCTTCCCTTTTTGGACAGTTGTAAGACTCAGTATGACAGGGTGC